>JXCR01125026.1:0-122904 GCA_002079205.1 Phalaenopsis hybrid cultivar
ATTCCGATGACCGACAGCTTCTTACGGGCAAACCCCACACCAAAAATAGTGCCGACAGTCCCTTAAAAGAGTTTTATACCTAAATTATGAATACAAATTGTGATGCATTGTTATTCTTGAACCCATGGTTCAAAAGAATCCTCAAAACCTGATTAAAAAAATTGTTGGCCTCACTCATTTTGGGAACACTAATAATAAAATTTGGATTTTTGCAAAAGAGAAACAAATTTTGATATTCTAATTGATCATCCACAATTTGTCCACCTCTCATTCAATATGAATGGACATAAGGGTGAAGCTACCTTTAGCTATGCTAGATGTACAAAGGACTGTGGAATAGGTTGATTCACATCAACCAACAGGTGAACTCCCCATGGTTGGTGGGGGGTGATTTCAATTGTATCATTTCTACCACTGAAAAATCTAGAGGGAGAACTCCAAACCTTGCCAAGATGAATACCTTCAGAGATAATATCGACAGGGCTGGTCTCTTTGATCTGGGTTTCAAGGGACCTAATTTCACTTGGAAAAGGGGATCTATTTGGGAGAGGCTTGATAGAATGCTGGTTAATGATGCATGGTTCAATCACTTCCTCCTCACCATTCTTACTCACCTTAGCCTTGCTGGCTCAGATCATAAGCCTATTCTTATAAGCATCACCTCAACTGATAACTATAGCTCCCCCCTCCCTTTTAGATATCTCAACATGTGGGTTGCACATCCTTCATATAGTAATTACATTGTTGACCTATGGAATGGGGTCTCTCACCCTGACCCCTTAGTCAAGCTAAGATTACTGCAAATCAAGATTGTTAAAGCCCTCAGAGGTTGGAGCTGGAACACTTTTGGAAATTTTCATGCCACAGTCCAGAAGGCTGAAGATGAAGTTAAAGCTTTGGAGAATGGGGGACATCTTGGTATTGAGGAGAAGAAAAAGCTGTTGATTGCTCAGAACAACCTCCTCAGTGCCATTGATTACCAGGAAAATTTTTTTAAACAAAAGGCAGCCATGAATATTTTCACTGATGGGGATAGAAACACCAGATTCTTTCATGCCTATATCAAATATAAAAAAAATGAAATACCATCCATGCTATACAAAATGCCAATGGCCAGTGGTTACATAACAGCAATGATATAGCAAATTATGCTATATGTTATTACAAAGAATTACTCAACCAGGAACATAAACCCCACATTGAGAAAGCACACTTCATGGCAGAACTGAACTACACTGCTAGTCTCAAGCTTACTGACATCCCCAGTGAAAAGGAAATATGGAATGCAATCAGTTCCATAGATAGCAGTAAATCTGCTGGCTCTGATGGATTTACTGTTGAATTCTACAAGAAGTCTTGGGAAATTATTAAGACTGATGTTATTGCTATTGTTACAAGCTTCTTCTAAGGCAATAATCTTCCAAAGTACTTTTGCTCCTCCACCACTGTATTGATCCCTAAATCTGAAATACAAAAAAATTGGAATCATTTCAAACCCATTTGTTTGACCACTGTCATTAGCAAAACCATCAGTAAAATCATTGTGAACAGGCTACAGCCTCACTTGGACTCTATAATTAAACCCAATCAAACTTCCTTTGTGAAAGGAAGGTCCATTATTGATAATACTCTTCTGGCCCAAGAACTTCTACAGGACTTGAATAAAGCTTGTAGAGGGGGTAACATGGTTTATAATATGGACTTAAGGAAACCTTATGATACCATAAGCTAGGATTTCATTTTGGAAGTTCTAAGTGTTAGAGGATTTAACACTGGTTTCTGCCACCTAATCAGGATGCAGCTGCACAACAATGAACATTCCATCCTGATAAATGGGTAAGGGAGGGGCTCTTTCACTGCTACAAGAGGTTTAAAGCAAGGGGATCCACTATCACCCACCATCTTTATACTTGCAATTGATTATTTGTCTAGAATGCTTGATAAAGCCTTGTTAAATCATAGTCAAAACAGATACCACCATAGATCCAACATTGCTATTACTCATTTACTATATGCTGATGACATAATGGTATTCTCTAGAGCCAGCAAAAAAGCTATCAGAAAAGTCTTCCAAATTTTACAAAAGTTCCAAGCTCTTCAAGGTATGTCTTTCAATCCAGCAAAGTGTCAAATGATATTCTATAAACATGTATCCTCCACTCACAAACTTTGGGCATCTGATTATACTAGTTTCACAACTACTCAACTCCCTATTAAGTACCTTGGGGTGCTTCTTATCACTGGCAGAACCAAACAAACTCAGTTTGATGAGGTGCTAAATAAAGTACCTAACCTTCTCAATGGGTGGACACAGACCTTCTTGTCTAATAGGGGAAGAATTACCTTGTTAAAGAGCATAATCACTACCTTCCCAACTTATACATTGCAGATGACTACTATAAAGAAAAGCACTCAAATACAGCTGGAGAGACTGTTTAATAAATTCTTGTGGTCTGGTCAAAGACAGCAAATGCATTGGGCTTCCTGGAGGAAAGCAGCTAAACCTCAAATTGCTGAGGGAATTGGCTTTAAGGACCTTGATCAACTCCTTCAAGTCAATTTCTGTAAACTCTGGTTTAAGTTTAGGACTCAAAATTCACTGTGGGCAAAATTCATGTGGGGTAAGTATTTCAAAGATCAGCACCCCACACTGATCCTAAGGAAAATTGGTGATTCTAGAATTTGGGTGAAAATGCTGAAAATCAGACAAATTGCTAAAACCAACTACAGTTGGGAGCTGGGAAATGGGGAAATCAAGTTTTGGCTTGACAATTGGTGTCCCAAAGACTGACTCTCCCCCATCACCAATATCTACAATAGTAAATTGAAAGTGGCTGATTGTTGGGATGGTGATAACTGATCCCTGGGTAAGTTAGCAAGTCTTCTGCAACCTCACTCTATTACTAAAGTGGCCAGTATAAAATTTAAAAGAAATATTACTGACAAAATCTTATGGCAAACTACTTCCCACCAAAGCCTCACCAAAACCATATATTCTAAAAATTTCAGTTGGGAGCACACTCTGGGGTGATAATTTATGGAATAAATTCCTATCCCCTTCTATGTCCTTTTGCTGTTGGAGAATATTCCATAAAATGATTCCTANAATCCCTTTCACCATTTCTTGGTTCATCTGGATGGAAAGAAATAAGGTCAAATTTGAAGAAGCAAATCCAAATGTGGGGATTACTGCTAGAAATTGTGTAACTTACTTGCATAAGATGATTAATTGGAAAGGATTCCCTAGCATTTCTAACTCCTGTACATCCATTAAGTCTCATCTTATTCAAGTCATTAGAGTCTACTAGAAAACCCCAAATCATCCTATTGTAAAGATTAACACTGATGGAAGCTTTACTAAAAATGGAGCTGGTGTGGGAGGTATGTACAGAAATCATTTGGGTAAGTGCTTGTTGTACTTTTATACCCCAGTCCTGGCCACTGATGCCACTGAAACTGAACTCATTGTTGTGTATTGGTCAATCAAACTTGCAACTAAGGCTAATTGGAATAGAATTTGGTTGGAAGTGGATTCTGCTGTGATTATTCCCCTTTTAAATCAGGAAGAGGAGACTCCCTACACTACTCATATTGGATAAGCAAAATCAGAGATCTCACTAGCAAGATACAAATTCAGTTCACTTTCATTTATAGGGAAGGTAACCAGCCTGCAAACTAGTTGGCCCAACTTGGATCACACTTTAATGAGACTGATGTTGTTGTCAACCCTCCACCTGCTCTCCTTTATCCGAAAGGAGATATTCTAAATGTCCCTCACATCAGAATGGTCTACAAAGATAAATGATTAATATGGGGGCAGATGCAATCTCACACTTATTTTCTTCTGTTGAGTCATTGTAGTTTTTCTTTTTGAGGGTGACACCTAGCATTTTTGGGGGATTTCCTGGGTTCCTGTATTGAACCAAATAGTGAAGTCCCCAGCCCCCTCTCTGATGTTAGTACTAGTCCTTTTTACTTCAACATAAGCAACTCCTTTCACCATATCCTTTTTACTTCAACATAAGCAACTCCTTTCACCATATATATATATATATATATATATATATATATATGGGTTGCATCCCACAAAGTGTTTGATTTAACGTCATTAGCTCGACGTACCATTATTTAATTAGGATGAATCAACATCAAAATTTCTTTAAATTGTGGTTTGTGCCCTTCATAATAATGTTTCAATCGATGCCCATTAACTTTAAATAGCTTTCCAGTTTTAAAATCTTTATTAACAACAGTTCCATAATGATAGACTTTAATCACCTTAAATGATCTTAACCATCTAGATTTCAACTTTCTTGGAAATAATCTCATTTTAGTAATATATAATAGAACTTTATGTCTAGGTTCAAATTTCTTTTTTATAATTTTCTGATCATGTCATATTTTCATTTTCTCTTTATAGATTTTTGCATTACCATATGCTTCATTTTGAATCTCCTCAAGTTCATTGAGTTTCAATAAAATTTTCTCACCAGCATCTTTTAAATTAAAATTAAAATTCTTAATAGCCCAAAATGCTTTATGTTTCAATTCTAATGGTAAGTGGCATGTTTTTCGAAAAATAAGTCTATATGGGGACATTCTAATAGGAGTCTTATAATCAGATCTGTATGCCCATAGTGCAATATCTAATCTTGCAGACCAATCCAATTCTTAGAGATTTACATTTTTTTCTAAAATTTGTTTTATTTCAAGATTTGATATTTCTGCTAGACTGCTTGTTTGGGAATGATAAGAAATAGAGAATCTATGCGAAATGTCATATTTTTTAACAATTCTGTTATGCCTAAAATGAGATCCACCATCCATAAAAATTAATCTCGGCATTCCATATCTCGTAAAAATATTTTTAATTAAAAATTTTGAAACACTCTGAGCATCACATTTAGGTACAACAATAGCTTCAATCCATTTTGACATATAATCAACATCAAGTAATTTATATAAATTTCCAAATGAAGGCATAAATTGTCCCGTAAAATCTAATCCCCACACTTCAAAAATTTCAACTTCCAATGTGTAATTTAGAGGTATTTCATTTCTTCTAGAAATATTTCCAACTCGTTGACATCAATCGCATGTTTTAATATATTCTTTAACATCTCTAAAAAAAAGTAGGCCAATAAAATCCAGCTTGCAAAATTTTATGTGGAGTTTTATTTGTTCTAAAATGTCCTCCATACTCAAAATCATTCATCTTTCAATTATTTGTCGAGTTTCTTCATAAGGCACACACCTTCGAATAATTGGATCTTTAGATTGTTTATATAAATATGGGTCATCCCAAAAATAGAATTTTAAATCATATATAAATTTCTTTAATTGTTGGTTCTTAATATCTTGTGGTAGAATATCACTCACAATATAATTTACTATATTTGCATATCACGGTATATTCATATCATTAATATTATATAATTATTTATCAGGGAAATTTTCTAAAATTTCATTTGCAAAATTAGTTAATATTTTGTTTTCTAGTCTAGAAAAATTATTAGTTATTTGATTATCATTTCCCTTTCTATCAACTATAATAAAATCAAACTTTTGCAGTAGAAGTATCCATCTAATTAATCTTGGTTTAACATCCTTCTTTTCCAACAAGTATTTGATAGCAGAATGATCTGTATGCACTATACATTTGGCTCCAATTAAGTAAGGTCTAAATTTATCAAAGCCATAGACAATAGCTAATAACTCTCTTTCAGTAGTAGTGTAATTAATTTGAGCATCATTTAGAGTCTTACTAGCATAATATTTTACTTTCAAAATTTTGCTATGTCTTTGTCCTAACGTAGCTCCAAAAGCATAATCACTAGCATCACAAATTATTTCAAATAGTTTCTCTCAATCAGGTGGAACTATTAAAGGTGCAGTGATTAATTTTCTTTCAATAATTCAAATGCTTTTATGCATTCCTCATTAAAATCAAATTTTGTATCTTTTTCTAAAAGTTGGCATAATGATTTAGTTATTTTTGTAAAATTTTTTATGTAACATCTGTAGAAACTAGCATGTCCTAGAAAACTTCTTACCCCTCTAGCCGTAGTAAGAGGTGGTAATTTCTCAATAACTTATCTTTTTGCAGGATCTACTTCCATGACCTTAGTAAAATTCCTCCTGCAACCATAAATTAACATTTTTCCCAATTTAGTACTAGGTTGATTTCTTCATATAATTTCAGAACTTTTTCTAAATTATTTAAAAATAAATTAAATGAAATCTTGATTACAGAAAAATCATCCATAAATACTTTCATTCCATGTTCAATTAAATTACTAAAAATTGACATCATGCATCTTTGAAATGTTGCAGGTGCGTTACATAGTCCAAAAGGCATTCTACAAAAAGTAAATGTTCCGCAAGGGCTTGTAAATGTTGTTTTCTCTTGATCCTCAGGAGTAATTGGAATTTGGTGATGCCCGGTATAGCCATCTAGAAAGCAGTAATATTTGTTTTTCCAGCCATTCTATCCAACATTTGCTCTAGAAAGGGTAAAGGAAAGTGATTTTTCCTGTTGATCATGTTTAATTTTCTATAGTCTATACAAATTCACCAACCGGTAACTTGTTATCATTTTTCTCATTTACTTAAACAGTCACTCCTCCTTTATTTGGAACACAGTAAATTGAACTTACCCATGCACAATCTGAAATAAGATATATAGTTCTAGCATCTAACAATTTTAATATTTCCTTTTTAACAACTTCTTTCATTATTGGGTTTAATCTCCTCTAAGGATCAGATTTAGGTGCATATTGTTCATCAAGTAGAATTCTTTGTAAACAAATTAAAGGACTAATTCCTTTAATTTATGCTAAAGTCCAACCAAAAGTTTTTTTATATCTTTACAACATTTTTATAAAATTTTATTCTTGAATTTCAGTTAAATCAGAAGATACAATAACAGGCAATGTAGATGAATCTCCTAAAAACACATATTTTAAATGGGCAGGTAATACTTTCAATTCAAGTTTAGGTGATTTAATACTTGAAGGAATAAGACTTTTATTGTCATTTTCCAACAAGTCTAAATTTTCAAATTTGTCCTGAACATAATCTAAATTCTCTTCTTTCATTTCATTCTCATTCTCACAATACTCTTCTTTCCTTATTTTTTTCTTCAAACACTTCCTTAAATTGCTCATTACTCAGATAATCAATAACTTCCATCCTAAAACATTCATTATCTTTTTTGATTGCAGGATATTTCATAGTTTTTGCAATATTAAATGTTACTTCTTGATCATTAACTCTCATTATTAATTCTCCTTTTTGCACATTTATCACAGCTCTCCCTGTTGCTAGAAATGGTCTCCCCAGTCTCTTTACCTTCCTCAATATCTAAAATGATAAAGTCTATAGGAAAAATAAATTTATCCACTTTCATTAATACATCTTCTATAACTCCTTTAGGATAAGTTATTGATCGATCAGCTAACTGAAGAGTTATAGTAGTAGGGAAAATCTCTCCTAAATTTAAACGTTTAAAACTTAATAAAGGTATAAGATTGATACTTGCTTCTGGATCATATAAGGCTTTTCTAAAAAAATTTTCACTAATAGCACAAGGTACAGTACAACTACCAGGATCTTTTGACTTTTCAGGAAGCTTTTTTTGAATAATAGTGCTACACTCTTCATTGAGTGCAACGGTCTCATGATCTGAAAACATCATTTTCTTGTTTAGTATCCTTCATAAATTTTACATAACTTGACATTTGTTCCTAAGCCTCAATGAAAGGAATATTTATCGTTAACTTTTTAAAGATTTCCAAAAAATTTTGTAAACTGTTTATCTTTATTCTTCTGCTTTAATCATTAAGAAAATGGAGGTAGTGGTTTTTCTAAAGGAACTTGTATTGTTTCATTTTCATTGTGGTCACTTTCAATCTCTTCCTTCTCCTCCTCAACTTCAGTTTCTCTTTGGATTCTTGTTTCTACTTCTTTTCCACTTCATAATTGAATATCGTTAATTTGCTTCTTATTTTGATCTTTTGGATTAACTTCCACAGTACCTAGAAGAATTCCTGAAGGTCTGTTACTAAGTGCAGTAGCAATATGTCTTAATTGATTTTCAATATTTCTAATAGCAGCCCCATGATTTTGTATTTGATTTCCCATGTTCAGCATTACTTCTTTCATCGTCAACTTCTTTTCCTTAACTTGTGGTGTAGGGTTAGAGTTAAAGCCAGGAGGATAATAAGATCGATAGTTAAGATTTCCTTAGTTGTTTGAATTTCCTGAGGAATTCACCGAGTTGTTATAATTATTCCAACTGAAATTAAAGTGATTTTTCCATCGAGGGTTATAATAATTAGAATAGGGATTATTATTTTGATTATTTATATCATTCAAAGTTTCATAAGATGATTGAGTATCAATTATTTTTCCTACTGAATTTTCCTTTAATACTGGTGGCATTTACAAATAGTTCACTCTAATTTGATCAATCTTTTTCGATATAGCGACAATTTGAAATGCTAAAATAGGCATTGCATTAGAATCATGAATGCTAGCTACACTCTTAGGATTAACCCGTTCAGAGGGCCATTAAAAATTGTTAGTAGTCATTTCCTCTATTAAAGAGTGCGCTTCATCAAAAGGTTTTGACATTAGTGATCCCCCTGCAGCAGCATCTATAATAGATCTAAGTGATCCAAGTAATCCATTGTAAGAAGTTTGAATTATTAATCAATCGGGTAAAGCATGGTGTTAAAATTTTGTAAGGAGATCTCTAAATCTTTCTCAGGCTTCATATATTGATTCTCCTTCAAACTGACAAAAAAATGTAATATCATTTCTAAGCTTAGCAGTTTTAGAGGATGGAGAATATTTAGCCAAAAATTTTTGTGATAGTTCTCCCCCAGTTCTGATAGATCCAGGTGCTAATGAATTTAACCAAGCTTTAGCTTTATCACTTAATGAAAAAGGAAAAACTCTAAGCCTAACAGCATCATTAGACACTCCATCATATTTAAAAGTAGCACATATTTCAAGAAAATAAGTTAGGATCTTCAGTAGGTGTTCCTCCAAACTAATTATTTTGTACCAATTGGATAATAGCAAGTTTAATCTCACATGAATTAGCAGCAAAATCAGGATTTTGAATAGTCAAAGGAAGTTCATCTGTTGTAGGATTAGCATAATCTTTTAAAGGTCTTTATCGATTTTCATTTATTTGATTATCTATGTTATTCGTCATTTCGTTCAAATTTTTAATTTCTTTTTGTTATTTTTAAATTTTTCTAATAGTATGTTCTAATTTTGAATTGTAAGGTACTAAACATTCAGATCTAATATTTTGCATAAACAAGTATAATAAGCAAAGAAGAATTTCTTCAAAATACTCTTAAGTATATATTTATTTTTTTCAATTTTATTTTATTATTATTTTTTTTATTTTTATTTTATATTTTATATTTTATATTTATCGCTAAATTTCCTAATTTACCAAATTTATTTAATTTACCGTTACCTTCCCCGACAACGGAACCAAAAACTTGATCCCGATGATATAGTTGTGTAAAATATATAAATTTGGTTGCGCTTTACAATGGTGCAAAAAACTTGATGCGTTATCTTATAAATAAGAAATATAAGCAATTTATGTAAGAATTCTACGCAAGTATATGTATCATTTTCAAGTAATATAGGACATTCTGTTTAAGCCCCAAATATTGATCTCACGAGGAAGGTTTAAATTTGAAATGATAAATTAACTAGGAAATTCACAGCAATAAAATAAAATTACTGTCACTAATTTTGAATATTTGATGTAATATCATAATTAAATTATTAGTTAGTAGCAAAAATGAAATGCAAACTTTAAACAGTAACTACCAAACTATGTTTATGTGATGAAGTTATCTAATATGAAAAAGCAACTTTCCCACTACAATGAGTTTTTGATAAAATGAGATGAGATAAATAATTTAAATATGTATTGTGTCAAATAGGAACAATTTTAATTCTCTACTCTAATTCAGTGTTATAGAAAATCATTAGCTATCAGGTTTAGTCTCTAAATCCGTGGTTAGGCTGGGAGGATACTGGCTCTCACTCAGAGCTCCCAATTCCCTTCTCCTGAAGGCTAACACTCGCTTTAGTTCTTAAACACTAAGACCAAATTAGGGATTTTAGTCTTTCACCCTAAAATCTTCAATTCTATGCCCAACAATGTATATTTCCCTACTTATTTGCACTTAATTCCATGAACAAAATACTCCTCCATGAGATTAAATGTGATTCCACTTTGTTTTAGAGCTCATAATTCATTTCCCGGATCATATGTTTCACAACCTATTTTAACATTTCAATTTTTCAGATCGAAAAGTAAATTAAGAACAGAGTTGAAAAACCATCACAATTTATTTTATATTTTAAAATTGGCACATCCAAATTATCTCTTCATTTCACCATATCCCAGAGTAGGGAGAAAGATAAAGGAAACTACTCAGACTTCATGAGAAATATACAACAAAACACAAATTTCATATATAAAATAAATTTCATATAATAATAATAAACAAACAACACTTATCTGAAACTCTTTCTCAAAGCAAATCCCTTGTAGCCTCTTCTGGATTCTTTCTCACTTTACAATACTCTTGGTTCTCTCTTAGAAGATGTAAGGAAGAAGAAATCTCTCACTTCTCTCCCAACTCTTAGAAAAGAATTCACACTTAAACTCACCACAAAACTGAAAACTCTAAAAAAATAAATGACTAATGGACTCAAAGTGGGAAGAGAGATTTTCTGATCAATTTTTACTCTAAATAGAGCCTAATGTCAATTTTCCAATAGGTGCATCATAAAACTCTTCAAAAAGCATCCAAATTTGTCGAATCTTCTAGAAATCGATCTTGCATCGACATTAGGGTTGTTGGTGCCCATTCTGGAGCCATCGGTGCCAATGGCCCGTAAATTAATTCTTTCCTCTCTATTAAATGGCGTTGTTGGCACTGCTCCTGATGATGTCGGTGCTGCTCATGACGCAGTCAACACTGAGGAAATTCTGGCCTCTATTGCATAGGTCTGAGTCGTCAGCGTCCAGCCTGGCGCCGTCGCTGCTGAGTATTTCTTTAAAAGTACCATTTTGACTCTAAATTGCCCCATTTTTGCTTCATTTTTGCTTCAAGTCCTAAAAGTCAACAACCTGCAATAAAATAAAAAATATCTTCCTTTAAAGCGCAATATCACCAAAAATGAGTATGAAATATGGGTCTAAAAAAGTAAATATTTTTTGTGCATCATTGTTTTAGTTTTTCAGTGGGTTTACTTGGTTTTTGCCCCATTGTTGATTATTATCACCTAAAGTATTATTCCAGTTAAAGTTGGGATGGTTCTTCCCACCTGGGTTATAATAGTTTGAATATGAGTTATTCTGCTTGTTGTTTATGGCTTTCAAAGTTTCTAATGATTCTTGAGAATCTACTATTTGGCCTAATGAATTCTCTTCAATCATTACAATTGGTTGAAAAAAATTCATTCCAAATTAGTCTAACTTCCTTGAAATTGCAACCACTTTATTTGATAACATTACAAAAGCATCAGATTCATGAATATTGGTTACTTTCTAAGTATCTACCCTTTTATAAGGTCATTAAAAATTATTATTAGCCATCACTTCAATTAAAGCATAAGCATCATAAAATGGTTTTGACAACAATGAACCAAAAGCAGTGGCATCGATAATAGATCTAAGAGATCCAACTAATCCATTATAAAAAGTTCAAATTATTAACCAATCTGGTATACCATGGTGTGAACACTTTCTCAGTAGTTCTTTAAATCATTCTCATGCTTCATAAATAGATTCTCCTTCAAACTGACAAAAAGATGTAATGTCATTTTTAAACTTCACAGTTTTTTTATCATGGAAAATATTTAGCAAGGAAATTCTGCACTAAATCACCCTTAGTTCTGATAGATCCAGGTACTAATGAATGTAACCATATCTTAGCCTTATCCCTCTGTGAGAAGGGAAAAATTCTAAGTCTTATAGCATCATCTGATACACCATCATATTTAAATGTAGCACACAATTCTAGAAAATTGGCTAAATGTAAATTTGGCTCTTCAGTTTGTGCTCCCCCAAACTGATTATTTGCTATCATATGGATAATAACGGGTTTAAGTTCAAATGAATTAGCCACTACAGTGGGTTTTTCAAATACTACAATGAAGTTCATCCACCGTAGGGTTTGCATAATCTCTTAAACGTTTAAATTCTTGATTAACTTCAGCATTTTGATTATTTTGGTTTGTCATTTCTTGAAACTTTTTATTTTTTAGTAATTTTTAAATTTTTAATTTTTCTAATAATTTTCTCTAATTCAGAATCATAGGACACTAGTCCATTAGAACCTGAACTACGCATACATCACTACGAAACACATATAATAAAAAAAACATGCAAACAAGAACTTATTATAAAAACAACACTACAATATTCCTATAATAAATCTAAAAAGTTCAAATAAGACTTTAGAAAAAAAGAAATTCATTTTCTAAAAAACTCTTCAAAATTTTTGTAATGTCACCGACAACGATTCCAAAAATATGATCCTAATTCTCTTTATATATGTAAAATGTGATGTATGTCATTATATTCTTAATTTCCTTAATTTAAATTCTTACTTTGTAACGACACCAAAAACTTAATCCCGAACAAAAGCTATGTAAAATCTTGTCTTTGAAGCAAATAAGTATAAAGTAATAATATTTAAATATGAGATACTATGCAAGTATACTTATCGTTATCAAGTAATACAGGATTTTTTGATTAAGCCCCAAAAATCAAACCCACGGGGACAACTAACAATATGCAACTTACAAAACAAAAGAAATTAGATAACAAATTCTACTTAGCAAAATATTCTTACTTAAACTCTAGATGTTATAATAGGAATGAAAGTTCAATTATTTTTGTAATTTTTTATAATTGAAAATAAAGTAAGCAACTAATTGAGTTAACTAGATATTTTTAAAATGAAGGCAATATAAATAAAAAAAATTTTTCTTTATCATAAATCAGTAACAAGTATAGGAATTTTGTTGTGGAAGTATTCTAATTGTGTTGTGCCAAAAAGGAGCAATAATATTCTTTACCCTTACTAGAGATTCTATAAAGAACATTGGCTAATTTACAGTTTGAATAATCTTAAAAATGGGTTAGGTAAGGAAGATACTAGCTCTCACTCTAGAGTTCCCTCTTCTCCCTCCACCTGGGGGCAAACATCTCGTATCAAAATCTAAAAGTATAAATCAAATTGGGGGCTTTGGCCTGTCACTCTAAAGTCCTCTAATTCTACACCCTTCAAATTTTATTTCCCTATTTATTTGCACTCAACCTTAAGAATTACATTCTCATCCATGAGATCAAATGTGATTCATATCATTTGTTGACTGAGACAATACCATCTCGGATCTTACATGTTCACATAATAGGTATTAACAACTTAATTGTCCAACTCAAGAAGTAAGCGAAGTACAAGGTTTAAAATCTTTACAACTTCTTCCAACATTAAAGACTAATACTTCACACAACCTCCATCCAATACTTAATCACTTATCATTTTAAGGAAAAAAAAAAGAAAATTACTCAGAATTCATGGAGAAAACACAACTACACTTGAGTTTGAAAGTAGAAATCATGCACACAAATAAGAAGTCTAAATTAAAACCAAATGTGTTCACAAAGATAAAAACATATCTCAAATCATCTCCACCAAAATTTTCAAGTTCCTTTGAATCTCTTCCTACACTTACAATACAAATTACAACTTAAAATCAAAAGAAAAGTAGGCAATAGCGGCAGCGTGTGGTGGTTGGCTCTATATAGATCTCCTTTTTTCTTCAATCCAAGTCTACTTTTATATTTTTCCAAAAGGAGCCTTGGTCTCTCTTCAAAATGTATCTCCATTCAATGAATCTTCTAGAATTTGCCTCCTTTCAAAAGCCAGTTAAATGAATTTTTGTGTACATAAACTATTTCCCATGTTTTCGCCAAGGGTTGATTCAAACACCTCTTCAAAAATTTGTCCAAATTCAATGAATCATTAAGTAACAACATCTGTAGCTTAGGCACGACTCTCTCTTTAACAGGCGCTTAAGCGCCAGTCATGGGCGATTAGGTGCCTCTGTTCATTTTCACACCTTCTTCTTTTTTGCTCCAAATTTGATCATTTTTTCACTCCTTTCACCATTTTTTATCCCATTGATTGTACCTGAAAGAAAAACACACAAATACCTTTCATTAAAGTGCAATATCTCAAAAATAGGTATAAAATGTGTACATAAAGACTATATATTTTAGGTGTATCAGCCACCCAGGCAAAGATTGAATATATCAGGCTAACGATATTAAACCAAGCATTTTGTGGGAGGCAAACTATATTTATGTTTATAAGTAATTTAAGTTTGTTTTCTATGTAAAGAAAGTAATTTTGATGAATTTTATGTGCTTTGGAAACGTACATGTTAAGAAAATACATAAAACAATTTAATTATTTAATTTTAAACAAAGAATGAGAGTTATTTGTACCTTAGGCGAGGCGGTGCATAATTGTGCACTGGTGCCTAGCTATCGAACACCGGCGCCTAAGCACTAACTAACAGAATGCTCGACGCCTAAATCTGGTGCCTAAGCTCTGCAGTTAGAAAAACCACATAGAAGCTTCCATTTGACGGTTTTTGCCCAAATTTCTTCTATATAACACTTAAAACTTGTCATTTAGAGTAAATTTTAGTTAGTAGAGAGGAAAGGATCCACTATTCTTAATTTAATGGCTTCAAACTCCAAAGAGAACTACAAATATGGGATTTTCAACCAAAAGAAGTTCATTAGTTTTGATGCATAGAAATTACACGATAAAAAACTTGTGAAAAAGAAATTGGTCAAGGAAAGAGGTTTTATTAATCGAGGTTTCAATACTCCTAGTAGTCGTGTGGAAGAGATAATCATGCAAAGGCAATGGGAAGTACTACGCTACACAATTGTTGTCGTAGTCATTCCTGTTGTGAAGGAGTTTTATGCTAATCTTCGTGGGATTAACCAGGAAGTTGTCTTTGTTCGAGGCTGGTTGGTACCTTTTATACCTTTGAGAATCAATGATATGTTCATGATCAAGAATGTTCCAATTTGTCACTATGTCAACTTCACTCCTACAAGAGACAATCTAAATGAAGTCTTAGATTTTTAACCGATGAAGATGGAATTTGGAAAACAAGAGATGATTATGATGTAAGTTTTCCTTCTTCATTGTTAAATTTAGCATCGAAGCTTTGGAATTTCTTAATTTCAACCAAATTACTCCTTACCACGACACTCAGCAAAGTGATGAATGAGAGCATTATCTTAAATTATTGCATTCAAACTAGAAGACCAATTGATGTGGGGGCTTTAATTGTTTGATCATTTCTTGGCTTAATAGTAAGTGAATCTTCCTATAGACTAGAACATCCTTCTACTATATTTTTTCTTTGCAGTCAAGCACAAGTTCCTTATGAAAATTGGGAAAAGACACTTCTTCCTTGGAAACCTATGGACCCAACTTTAATCTTTGAATGTGTGGATAATCAAGAAGTGAATGATAGAAATGTTTCTATGGACCAATTGTCTCAAAATTCAACACCATTTTTGCAACACAACTTCAGGATAATTTAGGTATTATTTTAAATAGGATTAAGAAGTTGGAGAAAGAGATGATTAATACTATGAACATGATTAACAACATTTCTAATCAATGTGACTATCGGGATTGGTGAATCAAACAAAAATTTGATCATACAGCACTTTTTGAAGAGGCAACGGTACAAATGTATAAGAAAAACATTTGGATTGAGGATGAATCAAGAGATGAATTTCCTAACCATCCTTTCTATAACTTATATGTGCACCACCAATCTATGGGAGATCTTTGAGAAGAAGAAAGTGATGAAGATGAAGATGTGTAGTGGCTCTAAAATACAAAATTCTAATTTAAGAACTTATTTGTGATATGTTGTGTTGGATTATATTAGTTAATTATGTTGCATTTATATGTGTTTGATGTTGGTATTTGATTTTTAGTTTACATTGCCAAGTTGTTGTTGGTGTGATTTTGATGTTGAATTATATGTTGAGGTTTCAAAACAATTGTTTGTAATTATTTGGCTTTATATATATAAAGTGAGTTATTTGTTGTTTGTGAAAATTAGAATTTGGAAGATTATAATTATAAAAATTAATGTGAATTTGGGCTAATTAGATTCGGAAGGCCTTGGTGTTCAACACCTTTAATTATATAAAAAAAAATTTGTTTAGCTTTGGCGCCTTGGCGCCTATTCAATTGAAATGGTAAACCGATCTAAATTCGCAAAAATGGGCCAGATTTCCACCATTTTTCTCCTATTTTTTCGTCTTTGTGAAGCACGCCAAGTAGCACCCTATGGCTTCCTCATATTCGGATTTTAGGCGATTTCGAGGCATAAAAATCTTGGATTTCTTCTTCTCTCGGTAAGAGCTTCAATTTTGCTTAGAACTTTTTATTTTCACTATAGATTTCTTCTACATTATGGAACTACCGAAAATGAACTTGGAAGGATTTAGTGAAGAATCCATGGTGTAAAGTTTCTCAATACTCATTTCAATTTTAGGAGTTCAATATAAATTTATTGCAAATTTATTTGGACTTATTATGAATTTTTAGAAATTTTATGGCTCCTAAAATGAAGAAGGGGGAAGGAAGGGAAGTCTTTGATGCTAAGAAATTTGTAAACATCAAGGCTCAATTTCAGTACAATACTCTACTAGCTTCGAAAAAGTTGATTCAAGAGCGTGCTTTCTTCAGGCCTGGAGGTGTTGTAGAAAGTTTAATTACGAACCGGCATTGGGAGAACTTTTGTTACTTCACAACAGTAGCAGTTATCTCAATGGCATTAGAATTTTCTGCCAACCTCTGAGAAGCCATTGATGATCAAATTTTCATTTATGGAAAAAGGTAGAATTTACCCCTAAGAGAATTAATGCTCTTTATCCCTAAAAGAATTAATGCTCTTTATCATACTTGGGAAGAGATGGATTGCTAGTACTCTTCATTTGAGACTTCTGATTCAAAGTTGGATGAGGTTATTGCATTATTCACTGATGAAAGGGGAGTTTAGAAAATTAAGAATGGCCGCAAGGCAAACTTCTCCACTTCAATATTAAATGCACACTTTAAGTCATGACATTATTTCAGTTCTGCAATACTTCTTCCTTCCATTCATCTTAGTGAAATGATCAAAGAGAGCCACTCTTAACTTTTGCATTCAACAAATGAAATGTATAAATATTGGCTCTCTAATTTATAAGAACATCCTCATTTCTTCTAGAGGTGGGACTACTAGATGTTTAGGATACCCTGTTTTGTTCTTCACTTTATGTGAATAATCAGGAGTAGGAAATGAGAGATGGAAAGAATTATTACAGCTCCTAAAACCCATCAGTAGGCCCAACGTGCATACTTATAAATTACATGCTAGATTAAGGACTAGGGGTGGAAGCAAAGACATACATTCTACTTCAGCTTCTAGACCTTCCACTTCTAGTACTACTTCTCTGGATAGTGTGATGGAGCAGTTGTTCATACATAAAGGAAATATTTTGACACTACAAAATCAAGTAAAAAGCATTGATGCTCACTTGTCCTATAATGATGCATACATGTAGAGAAGAGTTGATTTCGATATTTCTTTACATGAGGCTTTGGTAAAATTCACATGTAGAGGAGTTGATTTCAATATTTCTTTTCATGAGGATTTGGTAAAATTCATGAGGGGTGATCATACAGTTGATATTCCTACTTGCCCAAGCTTTACACCTTATGATAACATAGAAGTTGAGGAGGATTTAGAGGAAGATGATGAAGAAGATGATGACAGTGATGATAAAGAGTAGTTTTATCTTTATTTTTTATGACTGTAGTTTGCTTTTATGCTTATGATAAATAGATGTAGTCCTTAGATTTTGTGTTATGGTAAACTATCGTACTAAACTTGTTATTTGTGGAACTGGATTGGTTGTTTTAACTGTACTATTGTCTATTTTTAAATTTATTGCTTATGTTTAGAACTGTCTTTTGCTTAACAAATCTTTGTGATATATAATGTTTAATGAAAGTTTATCTATTGTTGTACACATGATCTTTTTAATGAGTACCTGCAAATTTTCATGTTCAAAACCCTGTACAGGTCTGCCTTATTAATTGCATTTATTGTTTTCTTCCTACCTACATTTCTGCACTATATGTTTTAACTGTTAAAAATATAAATTTGGGGGAAGGAATTTCTTTTTTAAAATGAGACTAAACTTTATTTCTCCTCAATAAACTATATTTTTAAAATTATTTTAACATGACCTTTTGGTATTCAAGGTTAACTTTAGATAACTATATTTTTTATTTTATAAATATCATAGTTGATTTAAGTAAAAGTTTTTAATAATAAATATTAGTTTTAGAATTAATATATTTAGTATAAAAATATAAGACTATGTTTTTACTATTTAAAGTAAAGAAAATTGTATTTTTTAAAATATTAAGAGTCTTAGAGTTACATATAAGAAGAAAGAAATGAGACTCGATGAAAATATTCTTCAAAGCTAATATGCATTTATAAAGAAAAGAAATGTGAGAAGTTTTTAACTTTAGGAAAGAGAGGATAGTGAAGTTCAAAATTATTAAAGGTTATCCAGATGTAGTAATCATCACATTAAAAGAAAAGAAAACAAGGATTGAAAACAATCCTAAGAGAAAAGGAAAAGCAAAATCAAAAGAAGAAAAAGAAAAGAAAAAAGAAACAAAAAATATGAGGAGAAGTTTGAGGAGATGTCTAATAAAAAATTGGCTTCACTTGAATCATCTTAAGGAAATGGACTTAATTACATTTCTAAAGTTATACTAAAAATATTAGCATCATTACTAATATAGTTCTCATAAAATTCTTTTTCATATAATACTTCTAAGCCACCTTAGTATGACTATGTGCAGTTATTCTTGAACTTGATTACTAGATATACTTTCATTTCTAGTTTTAACTTGAGTTATTGAAAATTTTTCTAAAGTTTCACTATTGTATTTATAAAACAAAAACTATAGAAATCTTTAAGTAAAGCTCCCTACCATAAGTCATAGCTTTTACATAGTAAAAGAGTTACTTGAGGACAAATAACAGTTAAGTTAGGGCAATTTTGACATGTCTAAATATATTCAACTTTTATATATACATTTAATGCTTACTTTTAGTGATATTGCACTTTAAAGAAAGATAGTTTCATGTTTTTGTTGCAGGTACACTAATTTAGTCATTTGGACCTGAAAGGGAGCAAAAAGGACGAAATTTGGAGTCAAAAACCCACTTTTTTAACTTTGAACTGGCGCCTAAGTGCCAGAATACAGAGGAGGCGCCTTTCGTAGCCTTAAGCGCAAAAGACAGTTTTTTTTCAAAATACATCGAAGTTGGACGAATTTTGAAGGGATACTAATCCACCTTAAAATTACCTATTTTTTATGTACATGTTATTCTCAATTTTTTAGGATATTATGCTTTAATGAAAGGTATTTTTATGTTTTTGGGTGCAGGTGCAAGGAAAAAGTTTAAGAGTAAAAAGGAGCAAAAATGGGTTAAATAGAAGAAAAGTACCAACCTAGCTAAACTGGCGCCTAGGTGCTAGATGCAGAACTTGGCTGGCACCTAGACGCGACGGTTGGGGGTCTAATCGCCATGGTTACTTTCTAAAAGATTCATTGAATAATGCAAAATTTTGATAAGATGTTTGAAGTAACCCTTGGTCATTTTTTAAGCTCTATAAATATGGATTAATTTCAAAGAGCAAGGGGGCTAGATTTAGAGAGTCTCATAGTGTGAGAGTGTGCTAAGTATGTGAAAAGTTTTCTTTGTGAGTCTTTGTTATTTTTAAAGTTTGTGAGTAAGTGTTTTTGGAGTAAGGCAACTCAGAGAATTTCAAAGGAGTGCTTGGGGGACAATTTCAGATAAGTATTTGTATCTTTGTCTTTAAGATTTGTACTTTGGATTGGATTTTTATAAACATGTTTTGTTTTGTTATCCCCATGCTTCGTGAGTAGTTTTTTTTTCTTTCTCCTTGCAATATGGAGTAATTAAGTAAGTAATATTTGATTTTGTTTAGAACTTCTTTTATTCCTAAAAATTGAGATGATATTTTTACCGGTCCTTCATTTACATTCCAAATTGGTCACTTGTATTATTAAAATATGTTGAAAAACTTATAAAACCAAAAGAGCTAAGATTTCTTGCTTGTAAGTATCACATTATGCCTTGGAAAGAGCAGTCATGATCGTCTAAAGGGGGTGCAAATATCTAGGAAGATAAGCTTTGTTAGGCGTAGAATTGATGTTTCTAGAGTGACAGGCAAGATTGTCTTATTAATTTGGCCTAGAGATTGGAACTAAGGGTCACTGGTAGGTCCTATAAAGAGGCACAGTGGGTAATCTAGAAGTTAGAGACTAAAACCTACCCAGCACTATACATGTCGACACCAACTATAGATTAATCAGTGTTTTTTGCACAATTCAAAAGAAAGTAATGAAATAGGTATGCTCCTATTTTTCACAATGCCACATTTAAGTTTCTAAAAAAAATTTGAAAAATCCTACACTGATTATGAATTATTGGTAAGGGCAAAGTCTCTTTTTGTATATTGTTTAAGTCATTAGATTTACTTTTATTTTCATATTGTAGAATTTAATGAACTAATTTTAATCTTTAGATAGTTATTGCAATCTTAAGTAAAGTTTTCTTAAAGTAAAAATTCCTATATTTTATTTTATTGTTTAGCTGTTGTCGGCTTTCTCTTGGGATCGATACTGGGGTTTTTAAATAAAACTCTATATTATTTGAAACGATACATATACTTGAGTAGTACCCCTAGCGAGAAAACTATTTCTTTAATCATTTTACATTTGATTCTCACTAGCCGCTAAATATAATTTGGGTCAAGTTTTTGGCATATTAAAGAGCATAAATATCTGTATAATTGAGGGTCGGGTCAGGTACCAAAGGAGACTCTTAAGAATTCAACCCTAGATTATATAAGGGTGATTTTATGACAGAAAATATGTGTGCATTAGTGTGTATTAGTAGGAATTAAGTGGTGTGAGTTTTAGAGAGGATTTTCTCTAAGAATTGCAAGAGGGGAGAGAATGTGAGAGATTTCTTTTTCATTACATTTTTAAGAGAAAATTGAGTAATATTGTAAGGAGATAAAGTGATTCAAAGGAAATTCAAAAAATTTGCTTGAGGAGGAGATTGAGATAACTTGTTGTGTAACCTTTTTTATATATAAATCCATGTTTTGTTATATTTTCCTCACGAAATCTGAGCAGTTTGCTTTCTCCTTCTCCATACAATGAGATATAGTCATGTGAAAAATCAAAATTATTTAAAAGCGTTTTACTTTCATAATTCTGATGATTCAAACTTTAATCGTCATTTACTTATCGATCTGACCAATTGAGTTATTAAAATTTATTGTGAAACAAATGATCCAAGAAGACTATGTTTTCTTCAACAAAGTAAGAATCACATTTGATCTCATGAATGAGAATGTAGTTCATGGGCTCAAGCGCAAATAGATAGAGAAAAATGTTTCGTTAGGCATAGAATTGGAGATTTTAGGGTGACAGACTAAAATTCTCAATTTGGTCCCGATGTTTGGAAACTAAAGCGAGATGTTAGCCCTCATGTGAGGGGAATGTGGGAACTCTAGAGTGAGAGTTAGTAACTTCCTAGCCTAATTACGGATTAAGGACTAAACTCTTGATTAGCCAATGTTCTTTATTGCTCATAAAGAAGATAAAAAATAAAATTGCTCGTATTTAACACAACATAATTTATAAGGATTTGGATTATTCACTGACTATGACCTCATTATAAAGGGGAAATATACTTTCTTAAATTTGAACTCTTCTCATAAAACTTAGTTTAGACGCATTAGATTTAGCGTTGAAATTTAGAAATAAGAGTAGTAAATATAGTTTATTAGTTGCATAAAACAAATTTCAACTACTTTCTTATGTCTATAGTTTAGATATTGTTTGTTTGAGTTATAATTATAATAATTTTCACCTCCCTGTGGGATCGATACTTAAGACTCCATTAGAGCCCTATAGTACTTGTACGATAGGTATACTTGTGTTTGCATCCTAGTGATTAATTATTGTTGTTATTGTCTGCATATTTTCTAGAGTAGTTGTTCACGTATTAAACATCGGGTCGCAGGCTCCGGCTCGCACGATTGGGCTGCACCCTTCGAGTTTTTTAAAGATTCTTCTCATTGGTGACGGTTTGTGAGTCGCACATATTAGACTTTAATTTCATGTTTGTTGTTTTTTGGGGTATAATTGTATGTGTTTTTAGTGATTTTTTCGGGTAGAGTTGTATTTCTTGGAACCTTAGACCCAACTCAACTAACTCATCCGGCCAACCCGACCTAACTCGAGTTAACACAATTCAATTGAACTATCAGGTCAACCCGACCTAACTTAGGCTAACCCAATTCAATTGAATCATCAGGTCAACCCGACCTAACTCGGGCTATCCCAATTCAACTGAATTCCCGGGACAACCCGACTTAACTCGGGTTCACCCAAGTCAGCTGAATCATTGGGTAAACTCGAGCTAACCTTATTCAATTGAATCACCGAGTTAACCCGACCTAACTCGGGTTCACCCAATTCAACTCGACCATTGGGTTAACCCGACTTAACTCAGGTTAACTCAATTCAATTAAACCATCAGACCAACACAACTTAACCAAACCCATTGGAACAACCTGACCTAACTCAGGCTAAACCAAAAATAACTTTCCTCTGGACATTTAGACTAAACTCTGGATAACCCAACTTGAGACTCAACTTCAAGCTTAGCTTAAGTCTCAACCCTAGTTTAATCAAGGATTGATTTAAGTCAAACCCAACCTAGACTAGACAACTTAAGTCTAAAGTAGCTTGGACTTCACCCAAGTCTAATTTAACTTAAACTTGATTCAACCTACGGGGTTTAACTTGGATCAGCCCAGTTCAAACTGGTTTGCTCCCAAATTAATCCAACATGGTTAAACAAGGATTATCTGAAGTCAATTTAAACCAAGTAAGATTAGTTTGACCCCAATCAAACAAAGTCAACCTGTGTCAATCCTATTAAACTCTGGCCGATTCATACCATTTTGAAGATTGATTCATACAATTTTGAAGATAATCCGAGGGGCAACCAGCCAAATTTAGGTTAACTCGGATTACCCAGAGACTCATCTTGGATCAGCTCAACCCAATGTGAACTAATCGAAAATCAACTTAGATCTAGATGACTGAAGGTTAAGGAGGGTTTGACTTCCCATATGAGAACAAAATCCCACTTAGCCTTGGTCGCAAACAATTTGGGCTAACGTATCAAACCAACCTAAACCAAATGGCATAAAATTCACCCTAAAAGACCTTAAAACTTAAAAATGAACCAAAATAAATGCAACATGGTTTGAGAAGATATTTTGGAGGAGACAATCCATGGTAGCTAACAAACTACCTTCCAATCAATTGTGACTAATCAAGCACAGACCCCAATGACCCCAGAATGACGGAACCATGGGAGCTTGATCGGGTCATACCAAACATCAAAAATAAAATATAAAAAAAAATAATCAGCTAATAAGTCTGAAGCAACGTAAAATTTTCAACCCCTAAAATCTAAAAATGACATTAGAAGTTCTGGTGAGCAAAGATCACCGAACGCAACTTG
This sequence comes from Phalaenopsis hybrid cultivar, assembly GCA_002079205.1. NCBI lineage: Eukaryota > Viridiplantae > Streptophyta > Magnoliopsida > Asparagales > Orchidaceae > Phalaenopsis > Phalaenopsis hybrid cultivar. Next base: position 23,815 of record JXCR01125026.1, read on the forward strand.
AACCCTAGATATCTGGGTCTACGAAGATATCTTGGACAATGAAACTCATGATTGCTGACAGAAATCTTCCGATCCAACTAAGTTTAACCACCACTTGGACTGAGTAGATCAGGGAACCCGACAACCCTAGATGTTAAAAAGGCATAGGCATCTTAATCGGGTTGTCCATCAATAAAAATAACAACCAACCAATTAAACCAAAATATATTTTCTGTTAACTCTCTTTTGGAGGCTTGTTGAAGACAAAAGGCAGATGTCACTTTAGAATTACTTTGCATGTCATTAGGGTTAACTAACTCTATTTTACAGGGACGAACATTGAGAGCCTAGAGCAAATGAAGAACCTCAATTAAGCTGTCAACAACAAGATAAAACTCTAGGATAGTTCAGAATCTTTAAGAACCAGTTACACATAGGATATGACTTTAATATTCCTTTTGCTTCACAAAAAAATTTGAAGTTTTTGAGAACAAATTATAAACGCAATCAGGAGCTTTCTTAAGTTATCTCGACTACTTAAAATGTAATTAAATATAGAGATTTATTCTTATAGGAAGTTGTGAACTCTATAACGGGTATATCAGTAGTTAACTTTCATAAGGTCTCATTCGCAGTTATGTCTTTAAAGCATTCCAAGTGAATCCCACCTCGAACTTATGCTTTGGAACTATCAATGAGAAAATTCATTTTATGAAGGCTTCACATACCTCTTTTTTTTTTTTACTTCTTTACAATGCCCGTCGTATATTTCCCTAATAATATCTAGGTCATTACTTATGAGAATAATAATGTCAACATAGACAATAATGATCGCTACCTAGCCGCGGAAGGATTGTCCAAAGAAGAGAATATAGTCAGATTGAGCATGAGTGAATTCATGACCTGCCAATAGATCATGTAATCGGTATTTATATCCCTCTTTGCATCAATAAAAAATATATTAGTTATAGTCTAACAAATTCCAATACTATGGCCACGCAACACCCATGAAAATTAAACAAAATTTATCTCCTGCAAGTGAAATAGTATATAATAGTCTTCCAAGAATAATATATTTTTCCACGAAGTCAGAACAATAACTACAGGAAGACAGATTTCAAAATAATACCATTCGAAGCAATAACTTAGTATTAGTCAAATACAAAAATTGCNCGTATATTTCCCTAATAATGTCGTAAGTCATTACCTGTGAGAATACAACCGTCAACATTGACAATAATGATCGCTACCTAGCCGCTGAAAGATTGTCGAAAGAAGAGAGTATGGTCAGCTTGGGCATATGAGTGAATTCATGACGTGCCTGTAGATCATGAAATCGGTATTTATATCCCTCTTTGCATCAATAAAAAATATATTAGTTATATTCTAACAAATTCCAATACCATGGCCATGCAACACCCATGAAAATTAAACAAAATTTATCTCCTGCAAGTGAATATCATGTGTTAATAATAGTTTTCCAAGAATAATATATTTTTCCACGAAGTCAGAACAATAGAACAGGAAGACAGATTTCAAAATAATACCATTCGAAGCAATAACTTAGTATTAGTCAAATACAAAAATTGCGATTTCAAAATATTCTTACATAGCTTATAAGAACTGTAAAATCCTTAAAGCATGGAGGAAAATAATTACATCTCTCATGGTTGGCCTCCACTGCAATCAAGAGCAGCCTGCTCCTGCCAGACCCCATTTAGGTTAGATTGCCACAGCCTGACCATACCATCACCTCCTGTAGATGCCAATGTCATACCACTCACATCCCACTCCAGTTGCCATATCTAAGAATAAATATCAGAATGGAGCTATTTATTAACTGAATGAATTAGGAGAAACCAGCGCCATTAACTTTTTGAGACCAAGCGAAAAATAGTAAACCACGTGACAAATAGCAAAGGTAGTGTTTTAGATTCATGTGAAAGAACTATACATGATATTGATAAAGGTCTTCTACATTACAAATAATGTATCATCAACACACATCAAGCAATGGCAAGGAAAAGCGTATTTGGTTAGCCACAAAAATATGCATAAAATAAAAGAAAAATGCTCGTAGGATTTAATTTGTACAGATATTTTGCAGCCGAATTACTAGGGGCACAAGAAAAGAAACACACCATGAAAAATATATGATGCTCAGATCACAGCATTAACCTCATCTTAACTGTTTGGATTCGACTATATGAATCCTCATTCTCAAGTAGTCCTTCATGCATTTCTGATGAATAAATGGAAAAATGAGGATTCGTAGAGCCGGAGATAAGGCTAATGATGGTGCTGATGTTATTCAAATATGTAAACTATAAATTGAACTTTGGCATGGTTTATAAAATAAATAGTGCAACAGCACTGAAGATATTTCATTCGTCATTGGTGTAGTATATTTGAGCAGTGAATAAAAATAATAATTGCAATGCTGGGTGAAAGCTTATAATGGATTAAACATTGAATAAAAATAAAAACAGTTAGAAGAATGTTTTAATTGCCATTCAGAAATATAAAAGTTAGCCCACTCGTGTAATAAAAGTTAGCAAGAAGAACAGCATTGAGGATAGATTAAAATTCTTAGGTGTAATATATTTTAAGGATGTAGATTGACTGTACAACAAATGCAATTTGTGGCATCAAGGACGTATAAAAGCACTCATAAACAGTTTTTAAATGCTTAATAGATATAAAGCAAACTACATGTAATACTTTTAAGACAATGTCAAACACTGATCTGATCACTTAATGTAAGAGAATAACTACAGTTAGCGATTCTTTGTTTCTAGGAGAGAAGAGGAACTAAGGTGGATAAAAAGCGTTGGATCAGTTGTCTTTCATACCTCACTGTCATGACCAGATAGTAGCACAAACTTCTCGATCGAAAGTTTTCCATCTGTGTCGGAATTCAACCATACATGCCAAATTGCAATTCCCTTGCATGATGCAACAGCTATGACTTCAAAGGGCCTGTTAGAAATTCAAGGTTCATACAGCTTACATACACACCAACCAAAAACTATTATCGCTAGTAAGAATGAAACAAATCATAAATAAAAAAGAAAGAATTATACAAATCAGAGAAAAAAGAAAACTCGGTCACGAAGTATACAGGCCAGAAAAAAACAGAGTGAAAGCACTTCATGATGTTAAATGCACAAAACAGATGGCAGAGCAATTTAGACATTTTTCTATTTTATCTAGAATCAGCTTAATATGTTGAAGCAAATCGACATTCTATCCATGTAATTTCTAACATCAGCTAATACATAATATTGCTATAGATGAAGGGTTACATCAAGACTGAAAGCGATCAGCCTTGGCCAATTGAGTAACCACTCAACATCTGCATTACCTTCTAAAAAAATTGCTGATTGCAAATCTGGTGGAAAAAGGGAGGTTTTCTTTAGCATTTAGTTTTTTTGGTTCACGTTTCAAGAAAATAACAAAGCATTCAAATGTGCTTAGCAGAATGGTTTTCTTAAATTTCAAGATGGGAATACGCCTAGAAAATAAGAGGATATCCTAAGAGACAGCTCAGCTTTTCACAACGAACTTCTGCTAATAATTGCACAGTTGAATTAAAAAACGAAGTGCCTGAGGGCAAAGGGAAAGTTTATTTGGGTGAAATCAGTTAAAGTGAAACAAAAGTGAAAAAGGAAGTGGTTAAAAACCAAGAGGGAGAAATCAAGATACAGAGAGAATTGCATGAATTGGACAGATGAAGGGTGAGGAAGATCAAGAATACAACACTAATAAGAAAGAAGGATGCAGGTATTGATAGAGAGAGAGGCACGACAAGGGATAGAGGGCACGTAATCCAGGAAAGAGCAAGATTGGAAATGAGAAAGATAACAGAAGCATTTATCTACTAGTATCCTTTTTATTTGTCCCTGTGGACTACAAAGTTTTACGCTTTGGCCTCTCGTGCAAAGTTTTTGGATGCTTAGTTGTTGGGACAAATTTTCGGAAGACGTTAATTGTTTGATAAGACACTGCATAAGGATTTCACCCTTATTTTGCAAGAACATTAATATATGGCGTTTGAGGTTTCCTATAGACATAGGCCCCTATTGTAAATACCCTCTCAATAACAAGAGAGCATTGTAACGCCCAATCTTATATAAGGTTATAGCATCTTAATCCAAAGAGTCATATCAAGCAGAGGAGAGTGATATGAAGAGTAGTTGTATTGAGTAGGACCTTCTAAGAAAAAACGAAAGGTGATCAAAAAAGGCAATTGAAAAATCAAAGGATTACCTATGTGTGATATTGACGATGGGAAAAAAAATAGACTTTGTGTGCATGTAGCAGAAAGATCATTGCCGTCTGGTGAACCAAATTGAGCAGATGATCTAGTTTGGGTTCGAAGGAATGTGCCGGCAAGTTACAGTGTGGAAGGAGGAAGACAACATTTCTCAGTGGGTGGAACCGAACGAAAATGAAGATGAGGGACTCGAGACGAGTTGCACTTGTATCAAACGAGTGAGATATTCAATTAGATGAAGATCGGCGATTCCAAGGTTGTAGACAATCAAACAAGTCAAAGTTTTGTGCAATAGAAGGAAGTCAGAAGAATTTTGGTGAATCTTGTGTGTGCGTGCAAAAGAAGGGGAGCTCATTCCTCAAATCAATCAAAGGAAGAAGTGACAAGTTGCTCTAGTGCGAAGGAGAAGAAAGGAGCAAAACTGAGCATATGGGGTAAAAGAGTCGAGCAGCTTGGCGAGTTTCAAAACCGAGACCAATATTAAAAGTAAGAGTAAGGTTTACTATTAAGTATAAACTAAAGTTTTTATTTTAATTAGTATAATTTTGTATTAATGTTAATACTGATGAGGAAAGCTAGCAAGAAAACTTTTGTGCAAGGGAGCAGATCGATATGAGAGCCTATAAGAATTCAAGCTACAAAAGTTTCACATATGGATTGAGAAACGAGCAGTGACAGCACATCTTGGAGTGAGTCCACAAATGTGGAAACATCTCAACAAGGGTGAGATCGTTAGGAGCAACGAGATCGACTGCATCTAAACCCCATGAGAGGTTAAAGGAGATCATGCATGGTTTTGATTCGCTTCTTGCTCGAGGTGGAAGAGGCAATGAATGACATGAAGGTTCAGATCTTAGCCAAAAGGTAGATGGACGTGAGGAGAAGGATATCAACATCCATTCAACGATAAGAGGTGTGATGCACCAACTGGAGGAATTCTTAAAAGACAAAAAGGCAAAGATGCGCGAGAACGTGACGGAGGAACTCCGATCTCACCAATAAGAAATGAGCAGCATACATGCCAACTTAGAGATATATCTCTATGCAAGAGTGCACTAGCGACAACCACCAACCACCATACTTTCGAAGCCAAGCACATCGATGTGCCAAAGCCTAAAATTTTTGGAGTAACTTGCAACGTGAAATAAGTAGACAATTTCCTATGAGGACTTGCGTAGTATTTTGGAGCCATGGGTATTATGGAGTAGGATATAAAAAAGTGATTTGAACCTCTTTATTTCTCCTACATTGCTATGCTGTGGTGGAGAAAAAAAGAGATATAAAAAAGGCATGCACACAATATCCACCTTCAACGACTTCAAGAAAAAAATTAAGAGACAATTCTATCTTGAGAATGTGAAGGATGAGGCTAGAGCCCGATTGCGAAAGCTCAAAAAAGCAAGGTCGATTTCGAAATATATTAAGGAGTTCACTAGAAACACCCGACGTGTCTGACAATGATGCTATCTTCAATTTCATGGATGGACTCTAATAGTGGGTGAAGGCAGAGCTTAGGAGGCACGGAGTGCAAGATTTCTCTACTGTCATTGCAATCGCCAAAAGTTTAATCACTACTCAAAATAATCCACAAAGATCAAAGATAAAAAGAGCACATTTGATTAAAGTGAGGGAAACAAATACCAACATAATGAAGAAACCCACCAGGAATCGACCGTATCCAAGGGAAAAAATAAATGTAAGCCTAAAAAAAAAACCAAGCCACATAACAACTGCTTCCTTTGTGGAGGACCTTACTGGCAAGAGATTGTCTTCAGAAGATAGACTTGAACGTTGTACTAGCAAGTCATTATGAAGAAGAAGAGAACAAGCAAACGGAAGTAATATGGTGGCACAGGTAGGGTCTATACAGCTGTTGAATGGGATGCAAACTTCAACAAGACCCTAAGCGAAGGGTTACTCTTTGTGGAGATAGTAATAGGAAGACCACTAGAGCAATGGTGGACACACGTGCTTCTCACAATTTCATCACCGCTGAAGAAGCAAAAAGGTTGGGTTTGCAAATAACAAAAAAATGATGCTCCATCAAAGTACCCAATTCAACAGTAAGGCCAATCCATATAATAGTCAGAGGAGTAAAGACCAATATTGGAGCTTGGTCAGGGACATTGGACTTCTCTATCATTTCAGTTGATGATTTTAAAGTTGTTCTAGGACTAGATTTCTTAGATCAAGCAAGAGAATTCCCCATAACATTCCCAAACCTTTTAACTGTCTAGATTACATGATTTACCTGTCAAAACTGTCTAGATTACACTAAATCCTGAAACAAATATTCAAAAAGCTTCTAGAGATTTAGCATGTAATGCTAATCTTCAAAGATTTAGCATTCAAAACTCCTCTTAACAGTCTAGACTACATTCAAGAAATCTAGTCCTAGAACAACTTTAATGTAATCTAGAAAGTTTCTAATGTAATCTATAAAGTTCCAAGGTTTCTAAACAACCAAGTACAATCTTTCATTCCTAAGAGAATTTTTCCATTCTCCAATACTTTCTCCCTACTTCTTCCTAAAGATTTTTTATGCTTACAAGTCCAAGCGTTGCAAATGTTAGGTTGGTTTAGTCCTAAGAAAAAGTGTTAAAGCAGCACGGGAGACTTAAGAGAAGTTTGTCAGTGACACTTAGCTAACATGAGGCTTTATGACTATCAAATAAAGTCTTATGGTTCTCAACTCAAATGATAGAAAGTCATTGGGAAACATACGAGATACGGTCATAACCGTAATATAATGATATTATTTGTAGCAACTATTCGGTCGGATAACTCTAGTCATAACCGTTACTTTTTGTGAAGCCTTCAAGTCAAACTATGAGGACAGATGACTCAATCACGTCCTTACTAGTATGAGATTGCTTTGAGTGTTAATATAATGATACACTCAATGTGGCTTTCATTCTTTGTGAACTGAAATTGATCAAAAGTTTGACACTTTTGATAAATTATTGCGGATGATGGATGAAATTTGCTTTATATTTTAAGTGATTGATTTTAACATCAATATTTTGATTTGCTTGTTTTAGGCTCTTAGGTGTTCAATTTTAACTTGAACGTCTTAGTTTGTCAGTTTGATAACTTAATTTGAAATTTGATTTTAAAATTGACCACTCCAATTGAAGTTTTTAGTCAACACGATCATCATTAGGGATATGATTGCTTTAATTTAACCTTTTTGATTTCACTTCTTGCTAATAAAGAATCGGCTTTAATATGAACATATGATTGTACATGAACTTTGTCAACTCTATCATGAAAGGATTAGTTCATATATATTATTTGAATTTATTCAAATATGCTTTGAAGTTTAATTTTGAAAGAAAACCTCTCCGATTAAAATTTTCTATCAACTAGGTCACCATCAGGGAGTTGAATATTTGAAATAATTATGTTTGAAATTCATTTGAAATTTGTTAGTCTAATATCTTTAGAATATTAGTCTTATCAACCCCAGCCCATATAAGAAAAATCAAACTAAGTTGATTTGAGCTTTCAAAATTTACTTGGACATAACTGAAATTACTAAACTTATCAACTTCGGTCCTTGCGAAGAGACTTGCACTACTCGAGTGAGAATTAAAACCCTATCATATAGAAAAAATGACTCGTTTGAAAGCATGTATAGTTTGACTATTTTGGATTTAACTTCTAGAATCTTGCATAATTATTAGAGCAAGTGACTGAAGTTTCAATTTTAACCCATTCAACCATCCCAAACCATTAAAATTTAAGTATTACTCAATTTGGTGGATCACATATGAGTATATAATAGTTAATTTTGAGCCAGTAACGAAGCATTCTCACTATTTGTTAAAAATTTTAGAATTTTAGTCAGAGCACATGCGAGCTTTAACTTTCATAAATTTGAATAGCTTAAGGAATTTTATAAGCTTTAAAGGCTTGCAAATTCATTAAACTATAAAAATAATATAAAATTTACATCAAGTGGTGCATGCGAGATTTTGAAACTATGCATAGACTCATTTTTTAAAAATATTTTAAACCATGTATAGCTCGATAGTATTAAACTTATTATTCATGAAGACTTAAAAAGCATTTATATACCTTAAAATCATTCAAAATTTAGAATGTTTGCAAAATTTTATTTTAGGTTTTAAAAAAATTTTAATTCTATTCGCTAAGAAGTATATTGTGAATTCGATGATGATAACTACAATGTTAAGCCTATGATATTTAAAATTTGTTGAATTCTTAAACATTCCATATGTGTTGAATCTTTCTTATAAGTAAATGATTGCACATGCTCCAAGTGAACTTGATTTTCTCGTTAAAATAAACTATTGCACATCTTCAAGCAGCCTTGCATAAGCTTAAAGTCACTTTTGATTCCATGTGATTCTTGGCAAGTCATCAAATCACTTAAAATTGCAAATGATTAAACTTTAAATTATTTTGTAAAATCATTTTCCAAGCCTAAGTGCTTAAAATTTAAATTTTAAAAGTTGAAATTCAAACTATTTTTAAAACCTAAGAGCCTAAATTAGAATCATTATTAATTTTAAAAAACCCAACTTGAAATATTTTTAGACTTATTCAAAGTTTTATAGTCATTTTAACAAGTCCAAGATTTCAAGTTATTTACAAGTCCAATTCACCTCAAATTCCAACAGTCTCCAGACATAAACCCCTAATAAGGGGCATTGGGGAGAATGTCAATCTACCCAACTGTCTTAAAAGACTCACTGGTTAGTATTGTGAAACACAACGGTCGGATAGCAAAATGTATATTTCAAACCATGGTCATAAAAGACGGTATGGGACTTCAAAGTGTCTATCGCAAGACAATCACAAATGTAAATTTCCATGAAAAGGTATTTTACTATCCCCGAATAGGTTTGTGTTTCCCAAGAAGTGTACTTCAAATTCTTTCTGAGTTTTAAGAAAATTTTCCCAAATGAATATTAAACTTTTCATAAATGATACTTAATTCCCTGGACATGTAATAAAATTTCTTCGAATGACTAATTTTAGAAAAATTTCCCATTTTACCTTTTTATGCCTTTGCATATGAAGAGACTAAGTAGAAGGTGGTGAGAAAGGCAAAACAGCGATGACGAAACAGCGAAATAAAAATACAAAACTTTTAGTGACTTTTTTTATACAAATATATAATATATAATATAAGCCTCCAAGAATAAAATGAGGGCAAGAAGGGCTCAGATATGTGCTCAAGTTAAGATAGATACGAGGAAATAGCAAAGGGCTTGAACGAAAGAAGCAAGGAAAGACAATATAATGGTTTAGACAGGTGGTGTTCGAGTAATTGGAGTTGCACAAAAACAAGAATAGTAAGATAAAGAAGATGGAAGCATTTTTGTTTTGATTTCAGCGAGGAAACAAGATTGGGGAGGAACTATAGTCGTGCAAACCAAAAGAGGTGAAACAAGATGAGAAAATGAGAGTTTTTAAGGTCGTACGTATCGATCTCATCTTTGCCTTCCCACTAGCCCTACCCGTGAATGCATCGCTTGAACATAAATGGGTACATTTTGAAGGAAGGAAAAGGTGTTGGAGCAAGCAATTCGATCAAAGAGAAATCAACGCGAAGGACACAACCGAGTTTCAGAAGTCCTTGTTTGTTGAAATCTTGTCATTGCTTTCCTACTGGCTCCAATCACGAAGGGGTATCAAAGCAAAAAGAATTCAACTAGAGTGGCGAACGAAGAGGAGCGAGAACTTGAGGCTTCGTGCTGCACCGGAAGCAAGATCGGATTGGATCAGTAGAAGTGCGGGCAGAAAGATGAGAGTTTTGGAGGACTTTGTACGTTGCGATTTAATCGTTGCTTTCCATGGAAGATCATAGGAAGAAATTTCAGGGGGTCTTCCTTCTGAGCGATCTTGTCGTTGCTTTCCCAGAAATAGGAATAGTTTCGGTGGTCTTCAAAATGTGCGATCCCTTTGTCGTTTTCCCCGCTAAATCCAATCGTGATGATATCATGATGGCTAGCGAACATAGAAGCGAGGGTTTTGTCGTGCAGGATGGTGCTTAGACGAGGATGGGAAAGACGAAAGATGAAGAGTTTTGGATCTTAAATTGTCTTATGTATCACACCCAAGCAATGGAACATTGTTCAAATAAAGGAAAGAAAAATAACTATTTTGGCCATATTTTGGCTATGTCACTATCGTTGGCATCGCTCTGCATCTGTGAATACTCCTAACACCGCTACATATTCGTAGGGCATTTGGTGTTCATTTGGTTGGTCCATAATTACTCGGTCGACTGATCACTCTTCGCCTGATGGAAGGGTCTTCAATCGAATGGTAGACCTAGGAAGGCTTGGGCATAACATATAAAAATAATCATAATTAATTAGAATTAAATGAAAATATGTCAACCAATAGGACGCAATGGAGAAAGGGGATTCATGTAGCGGTCCCCCACTTAGTGAGATAAAGGTTTTTTGTTGTTGTTGTTGTTGTTTTTATTAATACTGGCTGGAATAGTATTGTGTGGTCACGTGGTGTCGGCTCGATCGGTCAGTATCCTTCGGTCAAATTCATGGTCCGACCGATTTCATGATAAATACCCGAACATGAACCTTCCAACTATGTGTGATTCCATGTCATCTTGAGATTTGTGCAGACAAGTTCCTGATATACATAATTAGTTCTACAATTCTTTTACTTATATGAAAATTACAACTGCGATAAAAATAAGGAATTAAATAACACGGTTGTTCATATAATGAATAATAAATATCATTATAATATATACTCTCTTGATTTCCTTGCCCCATTTTTTATATAATAAGGCCCTAAGTATGTTTTTCTTTTTTCAAACGTCTTCTGCTTATTAGTCGGTCATTTAGGCAAAGGAATATCTCAGGTGTCAAGAAACAAGTAAGCGAACAAGCCTTAAAAAAGCTTTTAAACTACCTACTTCTAGAACTCTCCCCTTAGGGGATGAGAGAAAAAAAAACTTGACAGTTCCTACCCACTTCCTAAGAAAAGGTGGGCGAAGAGGCTTGATCTACTAAGAAAAGGAAGTTGCATGAGAAGAAAATGGTTGGCGGCAAAAGACTAGTCGAAGGATGGAAATTAGTTAAAGAACTGACAGCGAAAATGCACCGTGTGGAAGAGGTTGGTGAATCGTCTGATTCAAGCACAATTTCTGGTAATGAGTAGGAAGGGCGGAAAGGTATTGGACCTTGTACCGCTTCGTCAGCATTCGACCCAACTTTTGTCTCAAGAGGGCAACCAATCAAAGATGGTTATGCAAGCTCCGCTATGAGACTTTTATCTGCTTTACCCCCCAACTATGAAGACTACTCAAGGTGATGCTCCTTCTAGGGGAGCGATTCGTTCCATCATTTAGCTGATGAGGCCATCCGGAGCAAAGCTGCACCAGCAGATGTTCCTTCTCCGTCACCGAAGGATCTTCACAGTAGTGCGCCTCCTCTTATCGCAGAGAGCTTCCGTACAATAGAACTAGACCAAATAATTGGTAAGTATGTTGTTCTTTTCTTATTTGGCCTTCCCTTTTGCCTTTGTAACAACAGTTCAATTACTGCAGAGGAAACCGTGGATATCATCGACTTCCGGCTCATAGAACAAGCAAGACAAATTGAGCCAACGAAACATTCCGAACCATCTGTCCAAGTTACAAATGGAGTATCTGTCGCAATGCCTCTCCTGGTCCTTAGGCCTCCTTCTCTAGCACCCAAGAGGGAGCTGACGGTTTGGGAGTCTCATGGATTGTCTGTCATATGGACGAGACCGTGGATTCATTGGCTCGTGCTACCGATATCCAGCATGAAGCTACTGTCTCGAAACTACGAGTGGAGTTAGCGGTTTTCTACGCAGATATGGACGCTCTTCAGGCACAAATTGCTGACGTGGAGGCTTTTCGGGCTAAGGTTGAGGATATGGAAACACTCCGAGCAAGGTTGTTGATGTGGAAGTCCTCCGGGCCGAGGTGGCGACCCTACGAGATGAACTAGCCGAATTTCGGGTCGTCAGTTCAATTTCTCATGTAAGTGCCGAAGAAGAGAAAATAAAAAAATAAAAGTTTGGCGGGCGTGCATTCTACATGAGTTCATTGAACCGAGTTTGATCCTCCCCGAGGCGGCGAATGACTCGGCTTTAAAATTAATTTTTGTAAATAAAAATTTTCTATAATTACCCATCAATATTTTTCTTGAACTTTGTGCCAAAGTCACATCTTAACGGAACCCGATGTGATGCTTCTGCTTACCAAGTAGGTCTATAAATAGGTCTGAATGGATGATAAGTGAAACTTTATCATTTTTCACTTTGACTATCTTTGAGTCATTTTCTCTCTCAAAGCTCAATGGCTCCCAAATATTCTCAGATTTAAAGTTCAGTTGGCTTGTCTAAGAGATTGTTCCTTATGAGTTTAAGCTCGAATTATTAGACGAAGCTTGTGTTTACGACACAAGTACCCTCCTGGAGCAAGTGGAAGTGGACGCCCGGGTCACCGACTATCTGGCTGATGACCTAATTTTTTACCGAGACAAGTTTCATTGTGAGCTTTGGTTGTCTCTATGCACAAAGCTTCGCTCGATCTTCAACGTTTATGGCGTTATTCAGCTTCAAGTGAAGTTAAATTCAATTGTTACAGTAATGAACTATATGATCTATTTGCGAAGAAGAGGCGTTCCTTAGTCCCGGAAACTGTTCTCGCATATGTTCTCCATCCGAGTCGAGCCGGATGGGCATGTGATTTTTGGGACTACCAAAAAGTTTCATTTAATCAACATGGAGAACAAAACAAGATTGGAAGCTCCGCTTTTTGAGGGGTGTTTTTGATCAATGGGGCATTTCAACCAAAGCCACGGGCGGCCCAATTAGAAAAAGCAAAAAAATTTCTCCTCAACTAAGGGCAATGGAGCAGGTTATTCTTGGTCGGCAGTTGTCGGTGGTTCAACACACCGATCCTTTGACTATAAATTGGGCTTTGAATCTGAACAAATATGGCCTGATGAGAGAAGAGATGAGGACTGCTTCAAATGAGGACGAGGAAAAAAGGAACCTAGAGAGGGTTGCTTGGCTCTCCAAGAAGATAACAAAAAAGAGGAAAAAAACAAAAGGAGAAGCAGAAGAAGCTGGCTCGTCTAGGGAGCAAATACTAGGCTTGAATTTTGTTCACTCGGTTTCAATAACTTCCGTTGTTATTCAAAATAAAATCACAAGCGAAGTAATATTGATCGAACGAAAATCTCCCCTGGTGACTATAAATGATTCAGGAGATGATGCGACACTTTCCCTTTTTCATACCGATATCAAAGGGTCGTCGAGATATCTTTCGATACATGAGATCTTTCGCCGCCCCCATGTGATTTTATCCCTCCATCTGTAAAGGCTGAAGCAAGTCGTTAGTCTCCACAGGTGAAGGTTGAAGTTGGTAGATATTCAAGGGAAAGTACAGGAGAAAGTCTCGTTTCAGCTGATGCTGTTGAACGTAGGAGAAAGAGCAAAAGCAATCTCCCCTGATCCTTTCCTCCCAAATCCACCAAGAAGAAAAAAGTTCAGAATCAATGTATTCCATGAAAAAAAAAAACCGGCCAAGAACTCGGATTCGAGTCTCGCCTGGTCAATCATGAAGGGATTGGTTTCCCCTGAAGTCATCATCCGAAGGGTATGCTTCTAAGATCGCGGATATCCTTTGGTCAGCTGGTTTAGATAAGCATCTCAATGAGCTCCATCCGGCTGAACTGTGTCAATTGCTCGATCACTATCAACTCCTGAGCTATGCTTCTGCTCATCATTTGATCTCCCATCTCCTTATCCATGAGAGAGAGGCTTGTCAAATCTGAGGAGAAAAAAGAAAGCATCGAAAAAGAGCAGAGCTAGCGACCATGAGGGAGGCCGAAGCTAAGGCTGATCTGAAGGACGTTTGGATGGAGCTAGAGATAACATCCAAATGGATTTCAGTAGTTCAAGAAGAAAATGCTAAATTGACAGAACAAATGTCTACTATTATGACCGTCAAAGAACTCCTCGCTACTCAAATAGAATACTTGAAGGAAGGTCGCAAAATTGCAATTGATGATTCATCTGAGTGGGGATGTTTGATTCTAAATATTTTGATCCATAAGAGCTCAAGAGGCTCTATGATATTCCTTCTGCTTCCGAACATCGGCGGGAGTTTTGGGGCGATAACGTGGCAGACTGAGGATCTTCCAATACTCGTCCTGAAGTCCCATAAATTTGGTCTCTTCTTCCTTTTTTTTTTCATCATGTCAATACATGATTTTTGTAATACAATCATACATATGAAACAATATTTTGATCGGCTGTTACTTGTGTTTATACGTTTTCCTGTGTTGGCCTTTTATAATCATAGTTGTTTCGATTATATAATTTGTCCATTACTTTTTTGGAATAAAAAGTATGTCTAACGCAATTTTAGAACCTTAGAAAAAGAGCTTAGAGAAAATTATATGTTTTTTATTCGATTTTTGGAATGTCGTATGCAGTTAGTTTCTCGTTAACCTCTTATTTAGGGTATTTTTCATTAATTTCGTCTGAGACTAAGTGTGAAAATGCTTTTTAGTCGTCATTGTTGCGACTAAGCGTCAAAACACTTTTTAGTCGTCTTTATGCGACCAAGCGTCCGAACATTTTTCGGTCGTATTTATGTGATCAAAAATCATAATGCTTTTCTATCATCTTTCGGCGAACAAATGTTGGAAAACTTTTTGGTTGTCTTTCTGCAGTTATGCATCATAGCACTTTTCGATCGTCATTGTTGTGACAGCATAATAATATTTTTTGGTCATTTTGTAGAATACTTGAGATTCTCAAATATTTCTTTTTTTTTTACTCAACAGATTATAAACAGCTTTCGAAAAGAAATTAAGTCAAGCAATGATATTGCTTCTCAAACTTGATCAATCATACAAAAAAAAATCGTTTTGTTTACGAATAAAAAGTTTGGAAGTCATCCCCACTTCATTTTCATGGGAGGACTTTCTCCGTACATGTCTTTAATTTAGACGCATAAGGAGCAACTTGTTGGTCGATGATGAACGGGATAGTCCATGTCTGATCAAGCTTGCCGACCAACCGCCCTATGGCGGCTGAATCGGTCTTCTTCAAAACTATATCACTTGGAAGGAAAAAATGTCTTTACACGTACATGTTTGTTGTAGTAACCGATTGTTATTTTTATTTCCTCTTGTTGCATAGCAACATTCGTTTGACTTTCTTCTAATAGATCAAGTGCAAGTGAAGCTACTTCATTCGCACATTGCAGATTTGTCAATTTAGCATTTTCTTGGTGGGGTTCTCTATTGTAGCCCAGACATTGATGCATGTTGCTACAATACCGAGAAACATAGTGTCAAGCTTCTCTTCCGACCCCAGGTCAATGCCAGCAAGTTTAAACTTTTTGGCGTTCGGCAAGACTTAAAATTGATAAATTTAATTCTAAATTAATTGAATTTCAATATAATTACAGTTCCATAAAAGAGTTTCTATTTATTAAAATTTTCTTTTGCAACTACCTCTTTGGTGCATCCACTGTTCTCTTAGCAAGGTCACACACTAATTTAGTAGCCCTTCTTTTCATCTCCTTCAATAACATTCAATTATTATTAACTTCATCTCATTTATTTTTCAACTGAGTTTTGTCGTATAATCTATCGGTTCTTTCTTGAAAGCTTATCGTGATATTTTGTCAACGTTCCTCATTAAAATGTGTGATTGGTATTTTCTACCTCCCTCAAGCATAAATTACAAAATTATTTTCATCTCCTTATGCCAAAATGGCAGACATCTCACCTTTTTTTTCTTTACCCGTATGATATATCAATCAATAACAAAATGTAGTCAAGACAATATTATCTAACAAATAAAATTAAATTACTTAAAGACAAAAAAGAAAGGGTGAAGAAAAAGATTTCGAAGTGGAGCTCAATGAGTCAAGTTATCAAAAAAGGCTCCATCCAGGATCACCGATTATGTCATTTAAGATTAAAGGTTAGTTAGTATTGGTGAAAAATTTGTAAAGTTGATAATTAAATTCATAATTGGTGATCAGTTGAGCCATTTATTTTATTATTTCCAGCACTAACCAAACCAACATCACATAATTCATGTATCGATACATATCAGACATTGAAGCCCTTTGTTTTCAACATCTCAACTTGCTCAACAAAGTTATCACCTTTCATTTTCCCTCTTATTTAATATAAAAAAAAGTTATGGATTGAGAGATATATGTGCACTGCTATTTGTTTTCAAAATTTAGGTTGATAATATTTTATACATTTAAGTTCTAATATTAGTTGTTTATTTGGTTGCTCTAGCCTCTTCTTCAATCCAGGGAAACATTTTCCGAAGAGAAATATGAGCACATTTGCTTCATTGGCATTATAAATGTTTCCTCATATTCTCTGTGTCTCCACTAGAAAATTGCATTGATCATATGATAATCTAGAATTTCAGTTGTTAAATAAGCTACATAAAGTGGTTCACAGTAGCTGCATTTCATTACCACTTCTTGAATCCAAAAAAACATTTTCTGGAAAGAAATTTGAGCATTGTTTGTCTTTTTATTTAAAAAATTATATCATTGGGAATATCTCCGTTCTGATGCAAACATGAAGGTTAGATGCTAGATAAGTTATCACGTTCGATTTTCCTCCTGTTCAATCATGCTGTCCAAAACGGCACAGCAAACGAACCATTAGAGCTCAGTGAGATCTCCTAAAGAATCACTATTTTTATCCATTAGGCTTCAAGCCTAACATAGTATCTATGACAAACACTTGTATGTGTACTATAAGAACATGTAGTATCTGTGGCAAAACTTATTTGTCAATTTTAGAATTGACAATTGGTGACCGGATAAGCCATTTGATAGTTAATTTAAATCCTTGCAATAAATAACATTTCGAATACGAAATGCATTGCGGTCAAAAATTCAAAAACCATCCTAAATACCAAAGCACAAACCAAATTATCCGGCATCTAAACTTCAAGTTTGCATCTGCTCAAAGATATTCCCAATTTAACATCAATAGCATTCCAAATAAATCTCTCTGAAGACATTCTCAATTGTATAATTTATTAAAAAAGAAAATTGTACTCAAATTTCTCTCCATAAAATGTTTCTTTGGATTAATGAGGCAAGAGCAATCAAATTAATCATCTAACATCATAAATTAAATATATAAAATAGCTTCAACATAAATTTAAAAAAAATATATAGTGCACATATATATCTCCTTCCATAATTTTTCCTGATTGAGCAGGAAGGGGATGGAAAGTGATATAACATACCTAGCATCTAACATTCACATTTGCATTAGCACAAAGACATTCTCAATGGTTTAAATTTTCAAAATGAAAAATAAACAATGCTCAAATTTCTCTTTAGAAAATATTTTTCTGGACCGAAGAAGAGGCAAAAGCTAGCATGACCATCTAATATCAGAACTTGAATATAAAAAATAGCTAAAACATAAATTTTCAAATAAAAAAAAACAGTGCAATATATCTCTCTTTTCATAATTTTTCCTGATTGAACAGGAGAGAAATTGAAAGGGATAACATATCTAGCATCTAATCTTCACATTCGCATAAGCACAAAGACATTCCCAATAATATAATTTTAAGAAAAGTAAATAATGCTCAAATTTCTCTCTAGAAAATGTTTCACTTGATTGAATAAGATGCAAGAGCAATCAAATTGACCATCTAACATCAGAATATTAATATAAAAAATAGCTCCAACATAATTTTTTTAAGAAAAGACCAATGCACATCGCTTTCCTTCCATAACTTTTCCAAATTGAGTAGAAGGAAAATGAAAGGTGGTAACTTATCTAACATCTAATCTTCACGTTTGCATCAGCACAAGGAGATTCACAATAGTAAAATTTTTAAAAAAAATAAATTGTGCTCAAATTTCTCACTAGAAATTGTTTCTTTGGATTGAAGAAGAGGCCAGAACAATCAAATTAACCATCTAATATCAGAACTTGAATATATAAAATAGCTCCAACATTAATTTTTAAAACAAAAAACAGTGCATATATATCTCTCCACGCATAACTTTCTCTGATTGAGCAGGAGAACAATGGAATGTGGTAGTCTATCTAGCATCTAATATTCACGTTTGCATCAGCACAAAGGCATTGTCAATGGTATAACATTTCAAGAAAAAAACAAGCAATGCCCAATTTTTTCTTCAAAAAAATTTCTTTTGATTGAAGATGCAAGAGCAAGCAAATTTATCATCTAACATTAGAACTTGAATACATATAAAATAGCTCAAATGTAAATTTTCAACCAAAAAAAAAAAAACAGTACACATATATCTCTCCTTCCATAACTTTTCTTGATTGATTAAGAGGCAAATGAAAGCTGAAAATCTACCTAGCATCTAAGCTTCACGTTTACATCAACATAAAGACATTCTCAATGGTGTAATTTTTCAAAAAGAAAAAAACTAACAATGCTCAAATTTCTCTCCATAAAATATTTCTCTGGATTGAAGAAAAGCAAAGAGCTAGCAAATTGACCATTTAACATCTGAACTTGAACATATAAAATAGCTCCAATATAGATTTTCAATAAAAAGAGCAATGCACATGTATCTCTCCTTCCATAATTTTTCCTGATTGAGTAGGAAGAAAATGAAAGTTGATAACCTATCTAGTATCTAACATTCACGTTTGCATCAGCACAAAAGCATTCTCAATGGCATAATTTTTCAAAAAAAAAAAAAAAGCTATACTCAAATTTCTCTCCTGAAAATGTTTCTCTGGAATTAAAAAGGGGGCAAGAGCAATCAAATTAACCATCTAACATCAGATTTTGAATATATAACATAGTTTTAACATTAAATTTCAGAAAAAAAGAGAAATGCACATATATCTTCTCATGCATAACTTTTCATGATTGAGCAGGAGGGCAATGAAAGGTGTTAAACTATCGAGCATCTAACATTTACGTTTGCATTAGCACAAAGTCATTCCCAATGACTTTATTCAAAATAAAAAACAAATAATGCTAAAATTTTTCTCCATTATTTGTTTCTCTAGATTGAAACGTAGTTACTGTAATGCATTTTATGTACCTTATCTAAACATTAAAATTCTAATTTTTCATCTGATCAATGAAAATTTGCATTGGAGATACAGAGAAGAAAAGAAAATATTTATTATGCCAAATGAAATAGATGTGCTCATATTTCTATCCCCAAATTGGTTCTCTAAATTGAAGAAGAGGCAAGAGCAACCGAATTACCCATATAACATCAGAACTTTATAAATAATATGGCTTCAACATAAATTTTCAAAACAAAGAGCAATGATAAAAATGAAAACCATCAAACCACCGAGAACAGAAAAATACCAAAAATGAAAACCTTCAAACCACCCCATACAGACAAAGGAGATTGTTGGAAACAGACAAAGGTAGACAACGAGAGTCGACGACACAAAGAACAGATAGAGAGGAGCTTGCAGTTGGGTTTCTGCCCTAATGACAGGTTACAATAAAGAATGGGGAGGGGACGAGGGGGCATTTGTGGGGATAGAGAGAGAAATTTAAGCTATTGAAGAGGGGCAAGGAAGACTTTTCAAAGTTGGAATGGAGCTCATACCGCAGAACACACTTGCCCCCCATCGTTTCAGCTTTCGCCAATCCGCGGCCGGACATCAGCGAAATTGTTGCAATAAGCGGGCTCCCAAACACAGCGATTGCACTTCAAGGACAAGAAACGGAATAAATAGGGCCCAAATGCACCCTTAATTATGTATGTTAAAGCATGCACTGCCAGAGCCAAATTAATGCCAATATTTCTATTAAAATGAATGCCCAAAAAAATTTTATTTTCTTTGTAAACAAAGACAAATCAGAAAGAAAAGTCATAAATTAGAAACAAATGAAAAAAAAAGATTGTGAACTCTACAATTGTGAAAATCGCCAAGTTAACCATTTTACTCCATTAACATAGGAAGCACAATGTTAAATTGAATTTGTTGACCTGCCAATATTGGGCGCCCAAGCTACAGCATGTACTCTATCATCTGTGTCTGCAGGTAAAGCTAATTCANTGTATGATTTAATTTGTACAGATATTTTGACAGCCGAAAAGAAACACACCATGAAAAATATATGATGCTCAGATCACAGCATTAACCTCATCTTAACTGTTTGGATTCGACTGTATGAATCCTCATTCTCAAGTAGTCCTTCATGCATTTCTGATGAATAAATGGATAAATGAGGATTCGTAGAGCCGGAGATAAGGCTAATGATGGTGCTGATGTTATTCAAATATGTAAACTATAAATTGAACTTGGCATGGTTTATAAAATAAATAGTGCAACAGCACTGAAGATATTTCATTCGTCATTGGTGTAGTATATTTGAGCAGTGAATAAAAATAATAATTGCAATGCTGGGTGAAAGCTTATAATAGATTAAGCATTGAATAAAAATAAAAACGGTTAGAAGAATGTTTTAATTGCCATTCAGAAATATAAAAGTTAGCCCACTCGTGTAATAAAAGTTAGCAAGAAGAACAGCATTGAGGATAGATCAAAATTCTTAGGTGTAACATATTTTAAGGATGTAGATTGACTATACAACAGAGTTTTGACAAATACAATTTGTGGCATCAAGGACGTATAAAAGCACTCATAAACAGTTTTTAAATGCTCAATAGATATAAAGTAAACTACATGTAATACTTTTAAGACGATGTCAAACACTGATCAGATCACTTAATGTAAAAGAATAACTACAGTTAGCGATTCTTTGTTTTTAGGAGAGAAGAGGAACTAAGGTGGATAAAAAGCGTTGGATCAGTTGTCTTTCATACCTCACTGTCATGACCAGATAGTAGCACAAACTTCTCGATCGAAAGTTTTCCATCTGTGTCGGAATTCAACCATACATGCCAAATTGCAATTCCCTTGCATGATGCAACAGCTATGACTTCAAATGGCCTATTAGAAATTCAAGTTTCATACAGCTTTCATACACACCAACCAAAAACTATTATCGCCAGTAAGAATGAAACAAATCAGAAAGAAAAAAGAAAGAATGATACAAATCAGAGAAAAAAGAAAACTCGGTCATGAAGTATAGACGGCAAGAAAAAAACAGCGAAAGCACTTCATGATGTTAAATGCACAAAACAGATGGCAGAGCAATTTAGACATTTTTCTATTTTATGTAGAATCAGCTTAATATGTTGAAGCAAATCGGCATTCTATCCAAGTAATTTCTAACATCAGCTAATGCATAATATTGCTATAGATGAAGGGTTACATCGAGACTGAAAGCGATCAGCCTTGGCCAATTGAGTAAACACTCAACATCTGCATTACCTTCTAAAAAAATTGTTGACTGCAAATCTGGAGGAAAAAGGGAGGTTTGTTTTAGCATTCAGTTTTTTTGGTTCACGTTTCAAGAAAATAACAAAGCATTCAAATGTGCTTAGCAGAATGGTTTTCTTAAATTTCAAGATGGGAATACGCCTAGAAAATAAGAGGATATCCTAAGAGACAGCTCAGCTTTTCACAACGAACTTCTGCTAATAATTGCACAGTTGAATTAAAAAACGAAGTGCCTGAGGGCAAAGGGAAAGTTTATTTGGGTGAAATCAGTTAAAGAGAAACAAAAGTGAAAAAGGAAGTGGTTAAAAAGCAAGAGGGAGAAATCAAGATACAGAGAGATCTGCATGAATTGGACAGATGAAGGGTGAGAAAGATCAAGAATACAACACTAATAAGAAAGAAGGATGCAGGTATTGATAGAGAGAGAGGGACGACAAGGGATAGAGGGCAGGTAATCCAGGAAAGAGCAAGGTTGGAAATGAGAAAGATAACAGAAGCATTTATCTACTAGTATCATTTTTATTTGTCCCCGTGGACTACAAAGTTTTACGCTTTGGCCTCTCGTGCAATGTTTTTGGATGCTTAGTTGTTGGGACAAATTTTCGGAAGACATTAATTTGTTGATAAGACACTGCCCATAGATTTCATCCTTATTTTGCGAGAACATTAATATATGGCGTTCAAGGTTTCCTATAGACATAGGCCCCTATTGTAAATACCCTTCCCAATAACAAGAGAGCATTGTAACACCCAATCTTATATAAGGTTATAGCATCTTAATCCAAAGAGTCGTATCAAGCAGAGGAGAGTCATATCTGGAGAAGTTGTATTGAGTAGGACCTTCTAAGAAAAAACGAAAGGTGATTGAAAAAGGCAACTAAACAATCAAAGGATAACCTATGTGTGTGATTTTCAAACAAATCAAGAGAGAAGATGAGGAGATTGAAGGCTAGGGTTGTCTCCACGTATGTGATATTGACGATGGGAAAAAAACAGACTTTGTGTGCTTGTAGCAGAGAGATCATCGCCATCTGGTGAACCAAATTGAGCAGATGATCTGGTTTGGGTTCGAAGGAATGCGTCGGTGAGTTACAGTGTGGAAGGAGGAAGACAACATTTCTCAGTGCGTGCAACCAAACAAAAATGAAGATGAGGGACTCGAGACGAGTTGCACTCGTATCAAACGAGTGAGATATTCAATTAGAAGAAGATCGGCGATTCCAAGGTTGTATAGAGTCTAACTAGTCAAAGTTTTGTGCACTAGGAGTAAGTCAGAAGAATTTTGGTGAATCATGTGTGTGAGTGCATAAGAAGGAGAGCTCATTCCTCAAATCAATCAAAGGAAGAAGTGACAAGTTGCTCTAGTGCGAAGGAGAAGAAAGGAGCAAAACTGAGCATATGGGGTAAAAGAGTCGAGCAGCTTGGCGAGTTTCAAAACCGAGACCAATATTAAGAGTAAGAGTAAGGTTTACTATTAAATATAAGCTAAAGATTTTATTTTAATTAATATAATTTTGTATTAATGTTAATACTGATGAGGAAAGCTAGCAAGAAATTTTTTGTGCAAGGGAGCAGATCGATATGAGAGCCTATAAGAATTCAAGCTATAAAAGTTTCACATATGGATTGAGAAACGGGCAGTGACAACACATCTTGGAGTGAGTACACAAATGTGAAAACATCTCAACAAGGGTGAGATCATTAGGAGAAACGAGATCCGGCTGCATCTAAACCCCATGAGAGGTCTAAGGAGATCATGCATGGTTTTGATTCGCTTCTTGCTCGAGGTGGAGGAGGCAATGAATGACATGGAGGTTCAGATCTTAACCAAAAAGTAGATGGACGTGAGGAGAAGGATATCAACATCCACTCGACAATAAGAGGTGTGATGCTCCAACTGGAGGAATTCTTAAAAGACCAAATGGCAAAGATATGCGAGAACGTGACGAAAGAACTCCGATCTCACGAGTAAGAAATGAGCAACATACATGCCAGCTTAGAGATATATCTCTATGCAAGAGTGCAGTAGTGACAACCACCAACAACCATACTTTCGAAGCCAAGCACATCGATGTGCCAAAGTCTAAAATTTTTGGAGGAGCTTGCAACGTGAAATAAGTAGACAAGTTCCTATGAGGACTTGAGTAGTATTTTGGAACCATAGGTATTACGAGTATGATAGAAGTGATTTGAACCTCTTTATTTATCCTACATTGCTATGCTGTGGTGGAGAAAAAAAGAGATATAAAAAAGGCATGCGCACAATATCCACCTTCAATGACTTCAAGAAAGAAATTAAGAGACAATTCTATCTTGAGAATGCGAAGGATGAGGTTAGAGCTCGATTACGAAAGCTCAAAAAAGCAAGATCGATTTCAAAATATATTAAGGAGTTCACTAGAAACACCCGGCATGCCTGACAAAGATGCTATCTTCAATTTCATGGATGGACTCTAATAGTGGGTGAAGGCAGAGCTTAGGAGGCACGGAGTGCAAGATTTTGCTACTGTCATTGCAATCGCCAAAAGTTTAATCGACTACTCAAAATAATCCACAAAGATCAAAGATAAAAAGAGCACATATGATTAAAGTGAGGGAAACTAATACCAACACAATGAAGAAACCCACCAGGAATTGACCGTATCCAAGGGAAAAAAAAAATGTAAGCCTAAAAACAAAAAAACCAAGCCGCATAACAACTGCTTCCTTTGTGGAGGACCTTACTGGCAAGAGATTGTCTTCAGAAGATAGACTTGAACGCTATACTAGCAAGTCATCATGAAGAAGAAGAGAACAAGCAAACGTAAGTAATATGGTGGCACAAGTAGGGTCTATACAGCTGTTGAATGGTATGCAAACTTCAACAATACCCTAAGCGAAGGGGTCACTCTTTGTGGAGATGGTAATAGAAAGATCACTAGAGCAATGGTGGACACACGTGCTTCTCACAATTTTATCACCGCTAAAGAAGCAAAAAAATTGGGTTTGCAAATAACAAAAAAATGATGCTCCATCAAACTAGCCAATTCAACAGTAAGGCCAATTCATATAATAGTCAGAGGAGTAAAGACCAATATTGAAGCTTGGTCAGGGAAATTGAACTTCTCTGTCATTCCAATGGATGATTTTAAAGTTGTTCTAGGACTAGATTTCTTGGATCAAGCAAGGAATTCCCCATGACATTCACCAATAGCATGTATATTATGGAAGGCAATCAAACTTGATTAATACCAACTATAAAGGCTAACAAGCAGAAAGCTAAGATGTTATCAGCCATCTAATTCACAAAGGTCGTCCGACAAGAGGAGGGAGGCTACTAAACTATTCTTCATAAGGAGAACCGAAGACCCACGAAGATATGCTAAGGGAGCTAGCAACGACAATCGATAAGTATAAAAGAGAGTTACCAATGGAGCTACCACAAAAAAGGGAGTTAGCTTGAGCCACATTACAAAAGATTGCAAGAAGAATGAAGAAGTGGGCAGACAAGAAAATGAGACATGAAGACACATGAAAAAGGAAAGAACCTATGGTATCAGGTAGAAGGAGAATAATCCAAAAGTCTCTAGAAGATTCCACTACATTCTAGAGAATGTTAGAGGAGGAAGCTTTAGGGAGGAATCTATAGGATAACCTAGAATGCTCTACAATTATGTAAATATGTAAAAGGGAAATATAGAACTATCTAGAAGTTGGTCTTTTCAAATGTAATCTAGACAGTTAAAAGGTTTGGGAGAGTACTATAAAAAAGGAAGTTTCTAATGTAATCTATAAAGTTTCTAAAGTAATCTATAAAGTTCCAAGGTTTCTAAACAACCAAGTACAATCTTTCATTCCTTAGAGAATTTTTCCTTTCTCCAATACTTTCTCCCTACTTCCTAAAGAGTTTTGATGCTTACAAGCGTTGCAAATTTTAGGTTGGTTTAGTCCTAAGAAAGAGTACTAAAGCAGCACGGGAGACTTAAGAGAAGTTTGTCAGTGACACTTAGCTAACATGAGGCTTTATGACTATCAAATAAAGTCTTATGGTTCTCAACTTAAATGATAGAAAGTCATTGGGAAACATACGAGATACAGTCATGAACGTAATATAATGATATTATTTGTAACAACTATTCGGTCAAATGGCTCTAGTCATAACCGTTACTTTTTGTGGAGCCTTCAAGTCAAACTATGAGGACAGATGACTCAAATCACGTCCTTACTAGTATGAGATTGCTTTGAGTGTTAATATAATGATACACTCAATGTGGCTTTCATTCTTTGTGAACTGAAATTGATCAAAAGTTTGGCACATTTGATATATTGTTGTAGATGGTGGATGAAATTTGTTTTATATTTTAAGTGATTGATTTAAACATCAATATTTTGATTTGCATGTTTTAGGCTCTTAGGTGTTCAATTTTAACTTGAACGTCTTAGTTTGTCATTTTGATAACTTAATTTGAAATTTGATTTTAAAATTGACCACTCCAATTGAAGTTTTTAGTCAACACGACCATCATTAGGGATATGATTGCTTGAATTTAACCTTGTCGATTTTACTTCTTGCTAATAAAGAATCGGCTTTAATATGAACATATATATGTACATGAACTTTGTCAACTCTATCATGAAAGGATTAGTTCATATATATTATTTGAGTTTATTCAAATATGCTTTGAAATTTAATTTTGAAAAAAAAACTTCTCCGATTAAAATTTTCTATCAACTCGGCCATCATCAGGGAGTTGAATATTTGAAATAATTATGTTTGAAATTCATTTGAAATTTGTTTGTCTAATATCTTTAGAATATTAGTCTTATCAACCCCAATCCATATAAGAAAAATCAAACTAAGTTGATTTGGGCTTTCAAAATTTACTTGGACATTACTGAAATTACTAGACTTATCAACTTCGGTCCTTGCAAAGAGACTTGCACTAATTGAGTGAGACTTAAAACCCTGTCATATAGAAAAAATGGCTCGTTTGAAAGCATGCATAGTTTGACTATTTTGGATTTAACTTCTAGAATCTTGCATAATTATTAGAGAAAGTGACAGAAGTTTCAATTTTAACCCATTCAACCTTCCCAAACCCTTAAAATTTAAGTATTACTCAATTTGGTGGATCACATATGAGTATATTATAGTTAATTTTGAGCCATCCAACGAAGCATTCTCACTATTTGTTAAAAATTTTAGAATTTTAGTCAAAGCACATGCGAGCTTCAACTTTCATAAATTTGAATAGCTAAAGAATTTTATAAGCTTTAAAGGCTTGCAAAGTCATTAAACTATAAAGATAATATAAAATTTACATCAAGTGGTGCATGCAAGATTTTGAAACTATGCATAGACTCTTTTTTTTAAAATATTTTAAACTATGTATAGCTCGATAGTATTAAACTTATTATTCATAGACATAAAAGCATTTATATACCTTAAAATCATTCAAAATTTAGAATGTTTGCAAAATTTTATTTTAGATTTTATAAAGAATTTAATTCTATTCGCTAAGAAGTATATTGTGAATTCGATGATGATAACTGCAATGTTAAGCCTATGATATTTAAAATTTGTTAAATTCTTAAACATTCCATATGTGTTGAATCTTTCTTATAAGTAAATGATTGCACATTTTCCAAGTGAACTTAATTTTCTCGTTAAAATGAACTATTGCACATCTTCAAGCAAACTTGCATAAGCTTAAAGTCACTTTTGATTCCATGCGATTCTTGGCAAGTCATCAAATCACTTAAAATTGCGAATGATTAAACTTTAAATTATTTTGTAAATTTAAAAGCACACATTTGAATCATTTTCCAAGCCTAAGTGCTTAAATTTTAAATTTTAAAAGTTGAAATTCAAACTATTTTTAAACTCTAAGAGCCTAAATTAGAATCATTATTAATTTTAAAAACACAAATTGAAATATTTTTAGACGTATTCAAAGTTTTTTAGTCATTTTAACAAGTCCAAGATTTCAAGTTATTTACAATTCCAATTCACCTAAAATTCCAACAGTCTCCAGACATAAACCCCTAATAAGGGGCATTGGGGAGAATGTCAATCTATCCAACTGTCATAAAAGACTCACTGGTTAGTATTGTGAAACACAATGGTCGGATAGCAAAATGTATATTTCAATCCATGGTCATAAAAGACGCTATGGGACTTCAAAGTGCCTATCGCAAGACAATCACAAAAGTAAATTTCATGAAAAGGTATTTTACTATCCCCGAATAGGTTTTTGTGTTTCCCAAGAAGTGTACTTCAAATTCTTCCCGAGTTTTAAGAAAATTTTCCAAAATGAATATTAAACTTTTCATGAACGATACTTAATTCCCTGGACATGTAATAAAATTTCTTCGAATGACTACTTTTAAAAAATTTCCCATTTTACCTTTTTATGCCTTTCAAAATGAAGAGACTAAGTAGAAGGTGGTGAGAAAGGCGAAACAACGATGACGAAATAGTGAAATAAAAATACAAAACTTTTAGTGACTTTTTTTATACAGATATATAATATATACTACAAGCCTCCAAGAATAAAATGAGGGCAAGAAGGGCTCGGATATGTGCTCAAGTTAAGATAGATATGAGGAAATAGCAAAGGGCTCGAATGAAAGAAGCAAGGAAAGGCAATATAATGGTTTGGACGGGTGGTGTTCGAGTAATTGGAGTTGCACAAAAACAAGAATAGTAAGATAAAGAAGATGGAAGCATTTTTGTTTTGATTTCAGCGAGGAAACAAGATTGGGGAGGCACTAGAGTCGTGCGAACCAAGAAAGGTGAAACAAGATGAGAAAATGAGAGTTTTTAAGGTCGTACGTATCGATCTCATCTTTGCCTTCCCACTAGCCCTACCCGTGAATGCATCGCTTGAACATAAGATGGGTACATTTTGAAGGAAAGAAAAGGTGTTGGAGCAAGCAGATCGATCAAAGAGAAATCAACGCGAAGGACACAACCGAGTTTCAGAAGTCCTTGTTTGTTGAAATTTTGTCGTTGCTTTCCTACTGAATCCAATCACGAAGGGGTATCAAAGCAAAAAGAATTCAACTAGAGTGGCGAACGAAGAGGAGTGAGAACTTGAGGCTTTGTGCTGCACCGGAAGCGAGATCGAGAGGATTGGATAAGTAGAAGTGCGGGCAGAAAGATGAGAGTTTTGGAGGACTTTGTACGCTGCGATTTAATCGTTGCTTTCCATGGAAGATCATAGGAAGAAATTTCAGGGGGTCTTCCTACTGAGCGATCTTGTCGTTGCTTTCCCAGAAATAGGAAGAGTTTCGGTGGTCTTCAAAATGTGCGATCCCTTTGTTGTTTTCCCCGCTAAATCCAAATGTAATTATATCATGATGGCTAGCGAACATACAAAGCGAGGGTTTTGTCGTGCAGGATGGTGCTTAGACGAGGATGGGAAAGATGAAAGATGAAGGGTTTTAGATCTTAAATTGTCTTGAGTATCACACCCAAGCAATAGAACGTTGGTCGAATAAAGAAAAGAGAAATAACTTTTTTGGCCATATTTTGCCTTTGTCACTATCGTTGGCATCGCTCTGCATCTGTAACTACTCCTAACGCCACTACATATTCGTAGGGCATTTGGTATCATTTGGTCGGTCCATAATTACTCGGCCGACTGATCACTCTTCGCCTGATGGAATGGTCTTCAATCGAATGGTAGACCTAGGAAGGCTTGGGCATAATGTATAAAAATAATCATAATTAATTAGAATTAAATGAAAATATGTCAATCAATAGGACGCAATCGAGAAAAGGGATTCATGTAGCGGCCCCCCACTTGGTGAGATAAAGGCTTTTTGTTGTTGTTGTTGTTGTTTTTATTGATACTGGCTAGAATAGTATTGTGTGGTCACGTGGTGTCGGCTTGATCGGTCAGTATCCTTCTGTCAAATTCATGGTCCGACCGATTTCATGATAAATACCCGAACATGAACCTTCCAAAGATGTGATTTCATGCTATCTTGAGATTTGTGTAGACAAGTTCCTAATATACATAATTAGTTCTACAATTATTTTACTTCTATGAAAATGACAACTGCGATAAAAATAAGGAATTAAATAACATGGTTGTTCATATAATGAATAATAAATATCATTATAATATATACTCTCTTGATTTCCTTGCCCATTTTTTATATAATAAGGCCCTAAGTGTGTTTTTCTTTTTTCTTATTTCAAACGTCTTCTGCTTGTTAGTCCGTCATTTAGGCAAAGGAATATCTCAGGTGCAAAGAAACAAGTAAGCGAACAAGCCTTAAAAAAGCTTTTAAACTACCTGCTTCTAGAACTCTCCCCTTAGGGCATGAGAGAAAAAGAGACTTGACAGTTCCTGTCCACTTCCTAAGAAAAGGTAGGCGAAGAGGCTTGATCTATTGAGAAAAGGAAGTTGCATGAGAAGAAAATGGTTGGCAGCAAAAAACTAGTCGAAGGAATGAAATTAGTTAAAGAACTGACTGTGAAATGCACCGTGTGGAAGAGGTTGGTGAATCGTCTGATTCAAGCACAACTTCTGGTAAGGAGTAGGAAGGGCGGAAAGGTATTGGACCTTGTACCGCTTCGTCAGCATTCGACCCGACTTTTGTCTGAAGAGGGCAACCAATCAGACATGGTTATGCAAATTCTGCAATGAGACTTTTGTCTGCTTTACCCCCCAACTATGAAGACTACTCAAGGTGATGCTCCTTTTAGGGGAGCGATTCGTTCCATCATTTAGCTGATGAGGCCATCCGGAGCGAAGCTGCACCAGCAAATGTTCCTTCTCCGTCACCGACCGAAAAGGATCTTCATAGTAGTGCGCCTCCTCTTATCGCAGAGAGCTTCAGTGAAATAGAACTAGACTGAATAATTGGTAAGTCTGTTGTTCTTTTCTTATTTGGCCTTCCCATTTACCTTTGTAACAACAGTTCAATTACTGCAGAGGAAATCGTGGATATCATAGACTCCCGGCTCATAGAACAGGCAAGACAAATTGAGCCAACGAAACATTCCGAACCATCTGTCAATGCCTCTTCTGGTCCTTAGGCCTCCTTCTCCAGCTGACCCAAGAGGGAGCTGACGATTGTTGGGAGTCTCATGGATTGTCTGTCATATGGATTAGATCGTGGATTCATTGGCACGTGCTACCGATATCCAGCATGAAGCTACTGTCTCGGGAACTACAAGAGGAGTTAGCGGTCTTCTACGCAGATATGGACGCTCTTCAGGCACAAATTGCTGATGTGGAGGCTTTTCGGGCTAAGGTTGAGGATATGGAAATACTCTGAGCCAAGGTTGTTGATGTGGAAGTCCTTCGGGCCGAGGTGGTGACCCTAAGAGATGAACTAGCCGAATTTTGGGTCGTCAGTTCAATTTCTCATGTTAGTGCCGAAGAAGAGAAAATTAAAAAATACAAGTTTGGCGGGCATGCATTCTACATGAGTTCATTGAACCGAGTTTGATCCTCCCCGAGGAGGCGAATGACTCGATTTTAAATATTAATTTTTGTAAATAAAAATTTTCTATAATTTATCGATCAACATTTTTCTTGAACTTTGTGCCAAAGTGACATCTTAACGGAACCCGATGTGATGCTTATGCTTACCAAGTAGGTCTATAAATAGGTCTGAATGGATGATAAGTGAAACTTTTTCATTTTTCACTTTGACTATCTGTCAGCGCTAAAAGGGGGAAAGTTAAAAGTTTGTGGGGGTTTAGTTGCCCGTAAGAAGTTGTCGGTTGCCGGAATCGAAATTATGTTACCCGCTTCGGAATAATGCTTTAATTTACATATATATGTATAATTTTAGAAAAATATGAAATTAAACTGACCTCATATTTTTCACAGTTTAAATGAAAGAACGTTCTACCTCAAATCCTGTATCTATCCCGAGGGATAAACACAAGACTTGAGGATTAGGCTCAATCAAATAAACTAAGAAATATATGACATCCGTTTGGTCTGCGAAACCATTTTATTTGTCGACAAGTTTTCCTATTTAATATAAAGAATTAAATAGGGTTTATTTTAGGCTGGGTTCGGAAAAACTTCTTATAAGGGCAAGCCTCTATAATTAATTACATCTTAAATGACCGAAGTCACCTAAGAAAACTCTCGATAAAAATCAGGAAATATTATCTTCAAAGAGGCCAAAAGGGTAGGACATTTCAACAAGATCGGACAAAGATGTGTGAAAGGGGAAAGACCCGAATCTAGAACATTGTTGAGGAATCTGAATGAAGAGAAACTAGGGAATGTCATAGATCCGGAGGCGAACCTCGGTGACTTCTCAGTCTATCCTATGGTTTGACTTCAGTTTCAAGAAGAAATTATTAAATTGTTTCATCCTGCCAATTTTATTTAATTAGGGTTTATATTTGCGTGCATTATCACATAAATCGCCTGGAAGAAGTGAGGGTTTACGTCGTATCGGACGACAACCTCGGAAGCTAGAACGAGTTAGGGCTTAAATTGCACAATCTGACTGTGCAAAGGCCTAAAGTGAGGATTTATGTTGCGTTAGGCAAACAACCTCAAAATCCTATGGATTGTTATTTAATTTCTAGAAAAATAAATGATTTTGCTGGGGAAGACATGTTCTGGTATTGAGGATGGTCGTGCTGCCCACCGGGCTAGCTCCAAGCTCCTCGTCATTACAAATTCAAGTTTTCTAGGGTGTCCAGTTATAGTGTCAAATCAAACGGTCCTATGGTTGTAGTCCTCTAAATGTCCTATATAAAAGAAGGCATGTTTAAACCTATATAATATAAAATGTGCAGTACATGACAAATAATAAGATGCCTGTAGAACAGTAGTAGGCAAAAACATGACTAGTATAACATGCTCTACGGAAAGAATAGTAGCAGGTTGAAACATGACAAGTATAACATGTCGTACAGAAAGAACAGTAACAGGTAGAAACATGACAAGTATAACATGTTGTACAGACAGAAAGTAGCAGGTAGAAACAGAAAAATGAAGTGCTGTAAAATGTAAAGCAAACCTGTACGCCCGTGAGATCCACTGTTTCTTAAGTATAGCAAGCCTAAATGCATGGCAA
Organism: Phalaenopsis hybrid cultivar; assembly: GCA_002079205.1. Taxonomy (NCBI): domain Eukaryota; kingdom Viridiplantae; phylum Streptophyta; class Magnoliopsida; order Asparagales; family Orchidaceae; genus Phalaenopsis; species Phalaenopsis hybrid cultivar. The sequence continues at coordinate 56,476 of JXCR01125026.1, forward strand.
AAAGCGAAGTCTGGAAGAAACATTGTCCAGGAAATCCGAAGAAGAGTGTAACAACGACTCATGACAGGAAACTCGAGAAAATAAATGAAAAAGACTCAAGTAAAAGAAAATCCTCAAAAGTCCTAGAGAAATCCCAAAAGAAAGGAAAGTAACACGAGTGTCCTGTCCAAAAGCTTCGATAAAACAAAACCAAAAAAGTTCGAGTAAGGGGGACCGCAAGCACTCGTATGGGACTAGGCTCAGCTGTATATTTATTCTCAAGGATCCACGATGGCTACTCAGTCACCCGAATGTATAGAACCCGCAACTCGTCTAGAAGTGTGTCTTGAACCTCACTCAGAGGGCTATTTCCCAGCCTAAACAGGTATTCATCAAGTGGACAACTAGCTTTAAAGTATGTTTTATGTTTTTAACATGCATACAAAAAAAGAAGAGTTATCAATTTTCTTTCGTAGAAAAGTATATTTTTGCTTGAAAAGAGTTTATCAAAACTTATATTTTTTTTAGAAATTTTTATTGTCCACGAGTCGATTACACTGTCGGGCATGGGACTGTCAACCATCTAAGGAGGTTCGAGCCAACTCTCGCTAGACTTATGTCGGTTAAAGATATCATATCATATTTTTCATCAAATGTTTGAATCTTTATGTTATAGGATAGAGCATTTTTCTGCTCTATCTTCGGTGTGACTTTATCATCAACACCGTACACCCCAAAATGACTACTTGCGACATTGCTTGATGGTTTCACGTATAGCAAAAGGCTATACGTGAACACTTATGCATCGGACATAAGCATCAAAAGGAACGAACCAAGAAGCAAGGAAAGAAAAGAACAAAAATGGGGTGAGAGAGGGGAGGCACTGATCCATCTAAAACACCGAAAAGAAGAATAGATCAGTCCTTAAAGCTCGTGACAAAAATGACTTGAAAAGAAAAAAAAACCCGAAGATCCTCGAATCAATCCGAAATGGATATCACTTTCTCACTTTTAGAATTGGACCAACCCGAGTCAAAACGACTTCCTAACGCCGGTATCCAAACCACAACGACACCTTTTATGAATTTAATTCACCCCAACTAAATGCTTTTTGGAAAATTGACCAACTTTCAGATTTAATTCATCTTTTAAAATTGACCAACCCGAGTCAAAAGAAAATGATCTCGGGGAAACCACCACTAATATTTCCAAACTTATGTCGAAATCAAAATTCCCCCAACTTTCAGATTAATAAACAGTCTCGTGTATCGAATAAGAATAAAATTTTCCCACGGGATCTAAATAAATGCTCAGGGTCGGGGCTAATAGAGAAGAGAAAGCAACTACCAACGGCTAAGACAAGGAAAGGGGCCAAATGGGGCTCACGGCTAAGGCAAAAGACAACTATCAAGACCCATGACCAAAGGCAACCAGAGGGGCAGCGAGTGAGGCTCGCGGCTAAGGCAACAAAGAACCTAGAAAAGAACCACCAATGACTAACTAAAGTGATTATAATTTTTGGGATGGCAAACTTAATCTATCTATGACATTCAAGCCTAGCAAGGACTAAATCACACCAAACGACCTCCAATAGGCCTCACGGGTAAGGACCAAAAGGGGAGGCTGATTCAACCACATCACAAACCTACGGCTAGGCACCAAGCAAACATCAAATTGCGGCCTCATAAACTGTCAAATCAATCCATCAAAACCAAATAACAGTTATCGAATGGAGACAACACAGCACGCCCAAAATAGGCTCTCGGGTAAGAGCCGAGACCAACAAAAATCGAAAGAAACTAAGCCATTTCTCGGGTAAGGGCCAAACAAAGCAAACTGAACTCCCAACTAAAGCCAAACAAAGTCGCAGCTGGAGTTCAAACTTAAGTTACAACAAAAGGGTAGAAAACATCTTCATATCCTCAAGACATCAAAATATAGAACTATCGCATGTTTTACACAAGAAGAGCTATGGAATTCTTCCAAATCAACATAAATCCATTCATCACATGTATATTTAAGCCAAGACACCTGTGGGAAGTCAAAACCGAGCCCAGCAGGGGCCAAAACCGAACTTAAGAAGCACCAAAACCACACCCTGCAGTATTAAAATCCACGCTTCCATAAAAAAATAGAGTTCTAGCCATTTCAAGCCAAAGCCGAGACTCCAAACCAAGCCAAAACCGAGCCTCCAAACCAAGGAATAATCTGCATGTCTAAATATTCCAAGCATGAAACAATTTCAACAGATATTTGAACAGGGGAGATGCCTCACGAGAGGCTAAACCAAGCCCTCAAAATAAGCTATAGAGCTTTCCAAATTAAATAATTTTTCTCATAGCATACATTTCAAGTAAGGGAAAGTCGCAGGAGCGAAACTAAGCCCCCATATATGTATAAAAAAGTAAAGTGAACTCTTTAGCATTCATTTTAAGCAAGAGCAAGTCTTAAGATGTCAAAGCCGAAACCCCATAGCATGCATGAAAGACCAAATAAATTCTTCAATATCTCATGCTAAACGAAAGATAAATGAAAAGTTTCACAATACACATCCCAACATGCTTGCAAGAGGAGTAGAAATTATTTCAAAGCCATGCTTTAATTATCCAAATCGCTGCCAACATAAATATGATATGATAAACAGAAAACATGTCATATATCCACCACTTTAAGCAAATATCCAAGTCTAATTCCTAACACATGCTCACATTTCCATTTTTAAATGCTTGAGTGCCAAGTATTTCAAAGAAAATATAAGTGTGATATCATATAAGCATGCTGCACTATTCACTTAACCGAGCAAGAGGAGGCTCGACAGAGAGAAAACCGCGAGAGAGCAAGGCACCGAAGAAAGGGGGAAGAAGAGATTCCTTTTTTATGCAAATGTAAAGCACCGCAACACAAGAAACCATCTCAAGGAGATGCTCTCACAGAAATCTCCTTCCTAAACTTCTGTCACAGCCAAAATCTCTACCCCTCTTCTTTAGCAAACTTTTTCAACAACACCCAAAATTCCAAAAGAAATTATGTTTATAGGCAGAGAAGAGAGAAGAAGAGAAAGAAGATCACGCAATCCACCACGGTACCCGAATCGGGCCAAAGAAGAAAAGGACGCATTCCCCGCTCACAGAAGGCGAAGCAACCGAAACATCTAGGACCAAGCGGCGAGCCTAGTGGCAACGAGGAAAGAATCAGGAAGAAGAGAGAGTTTGTCATTCAAGTGTACCAGGGAGCCAGCTTCCCAGAGTCAAACTACCAAAAAAAGGAAAACCACAGCTTGGGGAGAATGGCACGGCTTCGGGAAGGAGGGCTGCGGGCAAAAAATGTCGGGCAAGGACGAATGAGAAGTCAACTCTCTCTCGCGTGGAGGAGGAGCTCGGTTGACTCGAGACCGAGAAAGGGAAAGGCCAGGCACGCGAACGGGAGAGGGAAGGGAGGCAGAGCTCGGGTACGTGAGCTTAGGGATTTAGGGCTTAAAGAGGAAAAAGGAGGATTTGGTTTATATAAATTAATATATATATATATATATATATATATATATATATATATATATATATATATATATATACACACACTAATTCATATGCGATTTATTCTCGCACGGTGTCGTAACAAAATGGGTGTACTCTCTAGGCAAAATCGACGCTCCGGACGCGCCGGTGTAGTTTGTTTAGTCATCCGGGGTCGCTCGGACGACATCGTCGACAATCGAGTCAAAAAAGCGTCAAAATTCAAATTTTACGAGGTTTCGACTCGCGACCGATCGTTTCAAAAAAGTTTATTCGAGTCTTCGACAGGTAACAGTGCAAAAGATGTGAATTGTAGCGATCGGACACGTCGATTTTCTGAATTGCAAAGTTTGTGCGTGCGGGAGTGCGAATTGTGCAGAAGGCTATCCTAAGGCTCAAAAGGTCCTATAAGAATTTCTTTTAGGTTTCCTTATGTTGGTTTCACCCTTCTAAGTACCAGAAGCCGATACCACACACGTGAAACTCCAAAAGAGTACAGAAGTAGGTTCAACTTCTAGAACGAGGCGGGTCCCATTTCTATGGTTCTAAGATAGTCAAAGGGAGATCCCTAAGGCTAGTTCTTAAACCCTAATAGGAAGACTAGACCTCACCAAAAATGAGGTCAACACTATCTTTGAGTCATTTTTCTCTCAAAGCTCAATGGCTCCCAAATACTCTCAGATTTAAAGTTCAATTGGCTCGTCTGAGAGATTTTTCCTTACGAGTTTAAGCTCGAATTATTAGACGAAGCTTGTGTTTACGACAAGTACCGTCCTGGAGCAAGTGGATGCGGACGCCCGGGTCACCGACTATCTGGTTGATGACCTAATTTTTTACTGAGACAAGTTTCGTTGTGGGCTTTGCCTCCCTCTATGCACAGAGCTTTGCTCGATCTTCAACTTTTATGGCGTTATCCAGGTTCAAGTGAAGTTAAATTCAATTGTTACAGTGATGACCTATATGATGTATTTGCGAAGAAGAGGCGTTCCTTAGTCCCACAAACTGTTCTCGCGTATGTTCTCCGTCCGAGTCGAGCTGGATGGGTAAGTGATTTTTGGGACTACCAAAAAGTTTCATTTAATCAACATGGAGAACAAAACAAGATTGGAAGCTCCGCTTTTTGAGGGGTGTCTTTGATCAATGGGGCATTTCAACCAGAGCCACGGGCGGTCCGTTTAGAAAAAGCAAAACATTTCTCCTCAACTGAGGGCAATGAAGCAGGTTATTCTTGGCCGGCAGTTGTCGGTGGTTCAACACATCGATCCTTTGACTATAAATTGGGCTTTGAATCTGAACAAATATGGCACAAAGAGAGAAGAGATGAGGACTGCCTCTAATGAGGACGAGGAAAAGAGGCAACTAGAGAAGGTTGCTTGGCTCTCCAAGAAGATATCAAAAAAGAGGAAAAAAGCGGAAGGAGAAGCAGAAGAGGGAGCAGAAGAAGCTGGCTCGTCTAGGGAGCAAATACTAGGTTTGAAATGTGTTCACTCGGTTTCAATAACTTCCGTTGTTATTCAAAACAAAATCACAAGCGAAGTAATATTGATCGAACAAAAAATCTCCCCCGGTGACTAAATGATTTAGGAGATGATGCGGCACTTTCCCTTTTTCATACCGATATCAAAGGGTCATCGAGATATCTTTCGATACATGAGATCTTTCGCAGCCCCCATGTGATTTTATCCCTCCATCTGTAAAGGCTGAAGCAAGTCGTTATTCTCCACAGGTGAAGGTTGAAGTTGGCAGATATTCAAGGAAAAGTACAGGAGAAAGTCCCGTTTCAACTGATGCAGTTGAACGTAGGAGAAAGAGCAAAAGAAATCTCCCCTGATCCTTTCCTCCACAATCCACCAAGAAGAAAAAAGTTCAAAATCAATGGATTCCACGAAAAAAAAAAAACTGGCCAAGAACTCGGATTCGAGTCTCTGCTAGTCAATCATGAAAGGGATTGGTTTCCCCTAAATTCATCATCCGAAGGGTATGCTTCTAAGATCGCGGATATCCTTTGGTCAGCTGGTTTAGATAAGCATCCCAATGAGCTCCATTCGACTGAACTGTGTCAATTGCTCGATCACTATCAACTCCTGAGCTATGCTTCAACTCATCATTTGATCTCCATCTCCTTATCCATGAGAGAGAGGCTTGTCAAATCTGAGGAGAAAGCAAGAAAGCATCGAAAAAGAGCAGAGCTAGCGACCATGAGGGAAGCCGAAGCGAAGGCTGATCTGAAGGACATTTGGATGGAGCTAGAGATAGCATACAAATGTATTTCAGTAGTTCAAGAAGAAAATGCTAAATTGACAGAACAAATGTCTACCATTATGACCGTCAAAGAACTCGCTACTCAAATAGAATACTTGAAGATAGGTCGCAAAATTGCAATTGATAATTCATCTGAGTGGGGATGTTTGATTCTAAATATTCTAATCTGTAAGAGCTCAAGAGGCTCTATGATATTCCTTCTGCTTCCTAAACATCGGCGGGAGTTTTGGGGCAATAACGTGGCAGACTGAGGATCGTTCAATACTCGTCCTGAAGTCCCATAAATTTGGCCTCTTCTTCCTTTTTTTTTCATCATGTCAATACTTGAGTTTTGTAATACAATCATACATATGAAACAATATTTTGATCGACTGTTACTTGTGTTTATACGTTTTCTTGTGGTGCCGCTTTATAATCGTAGTTGTTTCGATTATATAATTTACCCATTATTTTTTTGGAATAAAAAGTATTTGTCTAACGCAATTTTAGAACCTTAGAAAAAGAGCTTAGAGAAAATTCTATGTTTTTTATTCAATTTTGGAATGTCGTATGCAGTTAGTTTCTCGTTAACCTCTTATTTAGGGTGTTTTTCATTTATTTCATTTGAGACTAAGTGTGATAACGCTTTTTAGTCGTCATCATTGCGACTAAGCGTCGAAACACTTTTTAGTCGTATTTATGCGACCAAGCGTTCGAATATTTTTTGGTGTATTTATGTGATCAAGAATCATAATGATTTTCTATCGTCTTTCGGCGAGCAAGTGTTGGAAAACTTTTCGGTTGTCTTTCTGCAGTTATACATCATAACACTTTTCGATCGTCATTGTTGTGACAAAGCATAAAAATATTTTTTGGCCATTTTGTAGCATACTTGAGATTCCCAAATATTTCTTTTTTTTTACTCAACAGATTATAAACAGCTTTCGAAAAGAAATTAAGTCAAGAAATGATATTGCTTCTCAAACTTGATCAAGCATACAAAAAAATCATTTTGTTTATGGATAAAAATTTTGGAAGTCATCCCCACTTCATTTTCATGGGAGGACTTTCCCGTGCATGTCTTTAATTTAAACGCATAAGGAGCAACTTGTTGGTCGATGATGAACGGGATAGTCCATGTCTGATCAAGCTTGCCGACCAACCGCCCTATGGCGGCTGAATTGGTCTTCTTCAAAACTAGATCACCTGGAAGGAAAAAATGTCTTTACACGTACATGTTTGTTGTAGTAACCGACTGTTCTTTTTATTTCCTCTTCTTGTAGACCAACACTTGTTTGAATTTCTTCTAATAGATGAAGTGCAAGTGAAGCTACTTCATTCGCACATTGTCGATTTGTCTATTTAGCATTTTCTTGGTGGGGTTCTCTATTGTAGCCCAGACATTGATGCATGTTGCTACAATACTGAGAAACATAGTGTCAAGCTTCTCTTCCGACCCCAGGTCAATGCAAGCAAGTTTAAACTTTTTGGCGTTCGGCAAGACTTAAAATTGATAAATTTAATTCTAAAGAAATTGAATTTCAATATAATTACAGTTCAATAAAAGAGTTTCTATTTACTAAAATTTTATTTTGCCACTACTTCTTTGGTGCATCCACTGTTTTTTTAGCAAGATCACACACTAATTCAGTAGCCCTTCTTTTCATCTCCTTCAATAACATTCAATTATTATTAACTTCATCTCATTTATTTTTCAACTGAGTTTTGTCGTATAATCTACCGATTCTTTCTTGAAAGCTTATCGTGATATTTTGCCAACGTTCCTCATTAAAATGTGTGGTTGGTATTTTCTACCTCCCTCAAGCATAAATTACAAAATTATTTTCATCTCCTTAAGCCAAAATGGCAGATATCCCACCTTTTTTCTTTACCCGTATGATATATCAATCAATAACAAAATGTAGTCAAGACAATATTATTTAACAAATAAAATTAAATTACTTACAGACAAAAAGAAAGGGTGAAGAAGAAGATTTTGAAGTGGAGCTCACTGAGTCAAGTTATCAAAAAAGGCTCCATCGGTGAAAAAATTGTAAAATTGATAATTAAATTCATAATTAGTGATCAGTTGAGCCATTTATTTCATTATTTCCAGCAATAACCAAACCAACATCACATAATTCATGTATCGATACATATCAGACATTGAAGCCCTTTGTTTTGAACATCTCAACTCAAAGTTATCACCTTTCATTTTCCCTCTTATTTAATAAAAAAAAAGTAATGGATTGAGAGATATATGTGCACTGCTTTTTGTTTTCAAAATTTAGATTGATATTATTTTATATATTTAAGTTCTAATGTTAGCTTTTTATTTTAGTTGCTCTTGCCTCTTCTTCAATCCAGGGAAACATTTTCCGAAGAGAAATATGAGCAAATCTGCTTCATTGGACATTATAAATATTTCCTCATATTCTCTCTGTCTCCACTAGAAAATTGCATTGATCATATGATAATCTAGAATTTCAGTTGTTAAATAAACTACATAAACTCATATTCTCTGTCTCCACTAGAAAATTGCATTGATCATGTGATAATCTAGAATTTCAGTTGTTAAATAAGCTACATAAAGTGGTTCACAGTAGTTGCATTTATTACCACTTCTTGAATCCAAAAAAACATTTTCTGGAAAAAAATTTGAGCATTGTTTGTCTTTTTATTTAAAAAATTATATCATTGGGAATGTCTCTGTTTTGATGCAAACATGAAGGTTAGATGTTAGATAAGTTATCACCTTTGATTTTCCCCCTGTTCAATCATGCTATCCAAAACGGCACAGCAAACGAACCATTAGAGCTTAGTGAGATCTCCTAAAGAATCAATATTTTTATCAATTAGGCTCCAAGACTAACATAGTACCTATGATAAACACTTGTATGAGTACTATAAGAACATGTAGTATCTGTGGCAAAACTTATTTGTCAATTTTAGAATTGACAATTGGTGACCGGTTGAGCCAATTGATAGTTAATTTAAATCCTTGCTATAAATAACATTTCGAATACGAAATGCATTGTGGTCAAAAATTCAAAAACCATCCTAAATACCAAAGCACAAACCAAATTATCAGTCTAAACTTCAAATTTGCATCTACTCAAAGATATTCTCAATGTAACATCAATAGCATTCTGAAGACATTCTCAATGGTATAATTTATAAAAAAAGAAAATTGTACTCAAATTTCTCTCCATAAAATGTTTCTCTGGATTAATGAGGCAAGAGCAATCAAATTAATCATCTAACATCATAAATTAAATATAAAAAATAGCTTCAACAAAAATTTAAAAAAAATAGTGCACATATATATCTCCTTCCATAATTTTTCCTGATTGAGCAGGAGGGGGATGGAAAGTGATATAACATACCTAGCATTTAAGCACAAAGGCATTCTCAATGGTATAAATTTTCAAAATGAAAAATAAACAATCCTCAAATTTCTCTTTAGAAAATATTTTTCTGGACCGAAGAAGAGGCAAGAGCTAGCACTAATATCAGAACTTGAATATAAAAAATAGCTAAAACATAAATTTTCAAATAAAAAAAAGACAATGCAATATGTCTCTCTTTTCATAATTTTTCATGATTGAACGGGAGAGAAATAGAAAGTGATAACATATCTAGCATCTAATCTTTGCATTCGCATCAGCACAAAGACATTCCCAATAATATAATTTTAAGAAAAGTAAATAATGCTCAAATTTCTCTCTAGAAAATGTTTCTCTTGATTGAATAAAATGTAAGAGCAATCAAATTGACCATCTAACATCAAAATATTAATATAAAATATAGCTCCAACATAATTTTTTTAAGAAAAAACCAATGCACATCACTTTCTTTCCATAACTTTTCCGTATTGAGCAGAAGGGAAATGAAAGGTGGTAACTTATCTAACATCTAATCTACACGTTTGCATCAGCACAAGGAGATTCACAACAGTAAAATTTAAAAAAAAAATAAATTGTGCTCAAATTTCTCACTAGAAATTGTTTCTTTGGATTGAAGAAGAGGCCAGAACTATCAAATTAACCATCTAATATCAGAACTTGAATATATAAAATAGCTCCAATATTAATTTTTAAAACAAAAAACAGTGCATATATATCTCTCCATGCATAACTTTTTCTGATTGAGCAGGAGGCCAATAGAATGTGGTAGTCTATCTAGCATCTAACACTCACGTTTGCATCAGCACAAAGGCATTGTCAATGGTATAACATTTCAGGAAAAAAACAAGCAATGCTCAAATTTTTCTTCAAAAAAATTTCTTTTGATTGAAGATGCAAGAGCAAGCAAATTTATCATCTAACATTAAAACTTGAATATATACAAAATAGCTCAAATGTAAATTTTCAAGCAAAAAAAAAAAAAAATAGTACGCATATATCTCTCCTTCAATAACTTTTCCTGATTGATTAAAAGGTAAATGAAAGCTGATAATCTACCTAGCATCTAAGCTTCACGTTTACATCAACATAAAGACATTCTAATTGGTATAATTTTTCAAAAAGAAAAAAACTAACAATGCTCAAATTTCTCTCTATAAAATATTTCTCTGGATTGAAGAAAAGCAAAGAGCTAGCAAATTGACCATTTAACATCAGAACTTGAATATATAAAATAGCTCCAATATAGATTTTCAATAAAAAGAGCAGTGCACATATATCTCTCCTTCCATAATTTTTCCTGATTGAGTAGGAAGAAAATGAAAGTTGATAACCTATCTAGTATCTAACATTCATGTTTGCATCAGCACAAAAGCATTCTCAATGGCATAATTTTTCAAAAAAAAAAAAAAAGCTATACTCAAATTTCTCTCCTGAAAATGTTTCTCTGGAATTAAAAAGGGGGCAAGAGCAATCAAATTAACCATCTAACATCAGATTTTGAATATATAACATAGTTTTAACATTAAATTTCAGAAAAAAAAGAGCAGTGCACATATATCTTCTCATGCATAATTTTTCATGATTGAGCAGGAGGGCAATGAAAGGTGTTAATCGAGCATCTAACATTTACGTTTGCATTAGCACAAAGTCATTACCAATGATTTTATTCAAAATAAAAAACAAATAATGCTAAAATTTTTCTTCATAATTTGTTTCTCTAGATTGAAATGCAGTTACTGTAATGCATTTTATGTACCTTATCTAAAAAATAAAATTCTAATTTTTCATCTAATCAATGAAAATTTGCATTGGAGATACAGAGAACAAAAGAAAATATTTATTATGCCAAATGAAATAGATGTGCTCATATTTCTATCCCCAAANGAGAAATGCACATATATCTTCTCATGCATAACTTTTCATGATTGAGCAGGAGGGCAATGAAAGGTGTTAAACTATCGAGCATCTAACATTTACGTTTGCATTAGCACAAAGTCATTCCCAATGACTTTATTCAAAATAAAAAACAAATAATGCTAAAATTTTTCTCCATTATTTGTTTCTCTAGATTGAAACGTAGTTACTGTAATGCATTTTATGTACCTTATCTAAACATTAAAATTCTAATTTTTCATCTGATCAATGAAAATTTGCATTGGAGATACAGAGAAGAAAAGAAAATATTTATTATGCCAAATGAAATAGATGTGCTCATATTTCTATCCCCAAATTGGTTCTCTAAATTGAAGAAGAGGCAAGAGCAACCGAATTACCCATATAACATCAGAACTTTATAAATAATANTATCCCCAAAATGGTTCTCTAAATTGAAGAAGAGGCAAGAGCAACCGAATTACCCATATAACATCAGAACTTTATAAATAATATGGCTTCAACATAAATTTTCAAAACAAAGAGCAATGATAAAAATGAAAACCATCAAACCACCGAGAACAGAAAAATACCNTATATAACATCAGAACTTTATAAATAATATAGCTTCAACATAAATTTACAAAACAAAGAGCAATGATAAAAATGAAAACCATCAAACCACCGAGAACAAAAAAATACCAAAAACGAAAACCTTCAATACAGACAAAGGAGATCGTTAGAAACATATAAAAGTAAGCGACAAGAGTCGACGGCACCAAGAACGCATGGAGAGGAGCTTGCAGTTGGGTTTCTGCCCTAATGACAGGTTACGATCAAGAATGGGGAGGGGACGAGGGGGCATTTGTGGGGATAGAGAGAGAAATTTAAGCTATTGAAGAGGGGCAAGGACGACTTTTCAAAGTTGGAATGGAGCTTATACCGCGGAACACACTTGCCCCCCATCGTTTCAGCTTTCGCCGATCTGCGACCGGACATCAGCGAAATTGTTGCAATAAGCGGGCTCCCAAACACGGCGATTGTCACTTCAAGGACAAGAAACGAAAAAGACAGAGCCCAAATGCACCCTTAATTATATATGTTAAAGCATGCACTGCCAAAGCCAAATTAATGCCAATATTTCTATTAAAATGAATGCCCAATAATTTTTTATTTTCTTTGTAAACAAAAACAATCAGAAGGAAAAATCATAAATTAGAAACAATTGAAAAAAAAAAGATTGTGAACTCTACTATTGATGAAAATCGCCAAGTTAACCATTTTACTCGATTAACATAGGAAGCACAATGTTAAATTGAATTTGTAGACCTGCCAATATTGGGCGCCCAAGCTACAGCATGTACTCTAACATCAGTGTCTGCAGGTAAAGCTAATTCAGCAACTGGTAGCCATCTTTGATAGGAGTCTTCAAATTTCCAAATCTACAAAGATTCAACTACTCAAAGCATTAAAATAAAAAAATTAAAAAAAAAAACCTCAATGAAAAAAAGCACCATGCAAAATCCAATAAAATAGGGTTACAATCTTTGTGAGCNAACTTTTCAAAGTTGGAATGGAGCTTATACCGCGGAACACACTTGCCCCCAATCGTTTCAGCTTTCGCCGATCCGCGACCAAACATCAGCGAAATTGTTGCAATAAGCGGGCTCCCAAACACGGCGATAGTCACTTCAAGGACAAGAAACGGAAAAAACAGGGCCCAAATGCACCCTTAATTATATATGTTAAAGCATGCACTGCAAGAGCCAAATTAATGCCAATATTTCTATTAAAATGAATGCCCAAAAAATTTTTATTTTCTTTGTAAACAAAAACAAATCAGAAGGAAAAGTAATAAATTAGAAACAATTGAAAAAAAAAGATTGTGAACTCTACTATTGATGAAAATCGCCAAGTTAACCATTTTACTCGATTAACATAGGAAGCACAATGTTAAATTGAATTTGTAGACCTGCCAATATTGGGCGCCCAAGCTACAGCATGTACTCTAACATCAGTGTCTGCAGGTAAAGCTAATTCAGCAACTGGTAGCCATCTTTGATAGGACTCTTCAAATTTCCAAATCTACAAAGATTCAACTACTCAAAGCATTAAAATAAAAAAAATTATAAAAAAAAAAAAACCCCAATGAAAAAAAGCACCATGCAAAATCCAATAAAATATGGTTACAATCTTTGTGAGCAAGCACAAAAACGGCNCCTCAAAGTATTAAAATAAAAAAAATAAAAAAAAAAACCTCAATGAAAAAAAGCACCATGCAAAATCCAATAAAATATGGTTACAATCTTTGTGAGCAAGCACAAAAACGGCTTTTATAAGGAAATCAGGTCATTTCATCCTGTTTATGCATGAAAGCCAGTCACTATCAACTTGAAATGGCAGCCAGCCTACTAAAATATCAATTTCTACCTATTCTATGCCATATTTTTACCAATAGCAGTTTTTTTTTTATCATCAAAGCCCGCTAATTGCAAAATCCTTAGAAGGCAGTAAAGAGTTGAAAAAGAAATCATCAATGCCTCAAAGTTGATCGTCACAAAATTAACTTGCTTTGCATTCAAAAGCCATTCGTATACATCAAGTGCTATCAACTTTGAGGCATTGGGGATTTTTTTTCAAATCTCCGTTGCCTTCTAAGGATTTTGCAGCTAGCGAGTTTTGATGATAAAAAACCTGCTACTGATCGTAACAAAAGTAATTCACTTTGCTATCCAAAAGCCATTCGTATACATCAAGTGCTCCCTCTTAAATTCTTTAGCATAGTAGACTGAGCATAAATTCTCAACACATTAAGCTAAAATTTTCAGAAAAGACCTACTACACAAGTACTTTAGACATGCAATATTTGAAGTTCATGACCTCATGACCTGCCATCAGCACTCAAACACTTTCAAATAAAGCTTTACAAGATTGCGTGATAAAAAGCTTAAAACTGAGAACATTCAGGACAATTTCAGTTTGAATCATGCGATGTTGTGCTCGATATTTATTTTTGACATTGTATTCACTCGCATTAGATTGTGTTATATCGACTTCAACAGTGTTATTATATATAAATTAAATTATTGGGTGTGATGCAGGAGAAATTCTTTATATTTTAAAAACANGGCCCGCTAATTGCAAAATCCTTAGAAGGCAGTAAAGAGTTTAAAAAGAAATCATCAATGCCTCAAAGTTGATCGTCAAAAAATTAACTTGAAAGCTATTCGTATACATCAAGTGCTATCAACTTTGGCACTGGGGATTTTTTTTTCAAATCTCCATTGCCTTCTAAGGATTTTGCAGCTAGCGAGTTTTGATGATAAAAAAACTGCTACTGATCGTAACAAAAGTAACTCACTTTGCTATCCAAAAGCCATTCGTATACATCAAGTGCTCCCTCTTAAATTCTTTAGCATAGTAGACCGAGCATAAATTCTCAACACATTAAGCTAAAATTTTCGGAAAAAACCTACTACACAAGTACTTTAGACATGCAATATTTGAAGCCCATGACCTCATGACCTGCCATCAACACTCAAACAATTTCAGATAAAGCTTTAGAAGATTGCGTAATAAAAAGCTTAAAACCGAGAACATTCAGTACAATTTCAGTTTGAATCATGCAATGTTGCGCTCGATATTTATTTTTGACATTGTATTCACTCGCATTAGATTGTGTTATATCGCCGTCAACAGTGTTATCATATATAAATTAAATTATTGGGTGTGATGCAGGAGAAATTCTTTATATTTTAAAAACATGTTTACAGTTTACTTTCATCAGTAAATAATAATGAAATTTTGGTTAATACATGCTTATAATTAAATGCATATTTATTATATAAATGTTTTGTTAGTCAGTGATACATTTAAATGAAGACATTTTCTATATGTAAACTATATATTTGTATATAATGTTCTTCATCATATTTAAAATTGATTAGCATACTTATTTAAAAAATTAGTGATGAAGTTATGTTGAGCTTAAAAAATGTCATGTCATGTGAAGTCAATTGGCAATGATATATTTATGATACCTACGCAAGTAGGGTAAAGGGGTCCTAAATAGAGGCAAGACGGACCACAATATAATTCAATTGCGATAATGTGGGTA
This sequence comes from Phalaenopsis hybrid cultivar, assembly GCA_002079205.1. NCBI lineage: Eukaryota > Viridiplantae > Streptophyta > Magnoliopsida > Asparagales > Orchidaceae > Phalaenopsis > Phalaenopsis hybrid cultivar. Next base: position 71,601 of record JXCR01125026.1, read on the forward strand.
CTTGGGTTCTATTGAACTTGATGATATAGCCTTAAGGCTAATTTATATTCTAAGTTATGTGGTGTGAGTTTTTAACTTACTGCCTTATGATGATTAGAAAACATAGAAAATTGTATATGACAAATTCTAAAATCAAAGTGAAAGAGAAGCAAAAAATAAATAAGCAAACGGACTTTAAACATTTAAATTAAAATATAAGTAGATTATTGGCTGACTTAATAAACAGAGAAAAAATTCATTTGAAATTCAATGTTATTTCTTGGACAAAAAAAAATTTAAAGTTAATGTTCATGCAATAAAATCAAATTTTCACCGTTATGGTAATGTATTAATCATATAGACACCGTTTTACGATAATTTACATTCATAATTAATATACAAGTAGTTTATTGATCCTCAATATTTCAGTTATGTATCAGATTTTATTACCTTCCTGAACCTCATAGCTCATAGATTGATATAAATATTATTTTCAATAAAAAGAAAAGACAAGAAAAGATTTACGCTAAGTAGAATCAATGCATATTTGTAATCATATTAAAAAATAAAGAAATTTTGATATAAGACATCTGACGAAGATTATGTTTCTATAAAAATTTTATCGTGTTTTAGATACGTTGCAATAATATTTAAATTATCTATTGATTACTTCCACTTAAATTGAACGTTTGATTTAATTTTTGTAATGTGTTGATGCAAGTCCGAATGAATAAAGGTGACTGAATTATCTCCCACTCTATTCAGTTGAGTAATATACATAAATCAGTGTTAGATCCCACTCTATTCAGGTGAGTAAAATACATTAATCAGTGTTAGAAATATATTCAATCAGTTGAATCACGCCCGTCATTATTGCATCATGCATGACATATAATGTCAATTTTTCACTCAAAAGTATGTACCATCACTTTGTTTTTACACCTTCATTGATCATGCACAGCATGCTTTGCAATTAAATAATATGTAACTGAGCTGGTACTGGTTTGTGGATCAAAATGGAGTATACTGGAGTAATAACTTGTACTACAGTTTACAAAATAGCAGTTTGTAAAATAATCAATGCTAAAAGCTTACAAAGTTAGCAGCCATTGACTCTATCATATTGAGCATTTTAACAAAAATCAGCATACTAGAATTACAAAATACTGAATGGCTACAGGCCAGCATAGCTGCATCAAATTGTCTAGTCCAAAACATAGCTTGCAGCGCATAGACTAAAAAAATGACCTCTTCAATATCAAACAGGATATGATCGGTCCATTTATGGAAATATTATCATATTCTTAATTTTTACATTCTTTCACAAAACAAACAAGTGAGGGTAATGTGTTTTGTATAAGTATTACACAGAACTATGCTAAACGCTAAAGGCTGCAGTTGAACCTAGTAAACTTGATTCTTAAGTATCCAAAAAATACAATATTGATGATATATAAATTACTCTTAATTTATTATTTCTTCATGATAGCCTCGGCAGAAGAAAAATATTATGTATTTACAGAATATTGACCTTGCAGGAATTGAATTGAGGAAGATCTGAGTTAAATCCCAATACAAAGCTTGATTGCTGTTTTTCACCTCTTCGAGGACTCCAAGCAACAGATGCAGATGTACATATTGGCTTCCCGAATGCAGAAACTGAATCAATAACATTCTGGAATTCAGCCTGCCAAAGAAACAATTATGACAACTCCCATCCATTTGAAAAGAAGAACTCCTTCAACAAGCGAATAATTCGGCGGGAAATTGCTAACAAAGGTTTAAAAAGAAATCCTATAGATCGATTACTACAAATGGGAATCAGTATCCTATCTATATTTGAAACTGTGTCAAAAAATATAAAAAAGCAATAAAGCAGATGGGTTCATAATAAATGTAGTAGAATGAAAATAACTCTGAAAATATAAAGAAGGTTAATAACGCAAATTGTCCATCTTCACTGTCATTCAAATCTAAACTCTTCATTAAAACAAAAAAAACACTTGAACACCTTATTAACAAAGCATGCAGATTACTTTTACTGCACTACATTTCTACTAAAAGAAAATATTTTAAATAAACAAGTGACAATGATTATTACAGACATTATTTTCCATGGATCACATATAATTCCTACAATTTACCCAAAAAGCCTGACAACTGTAAATATCTCTCTTGGATAATTTTTTATATCATATAATTTTAATTTGACGAAGTGGTAATTAGAAGTGGTACAAAAACTTAAAACATAAAGATATGCTAGCATTAAAAAATAACAATTTCAAGACTGCGTGGTACTTTATGCCATAATAAGATAGTGACTTCTGCCATAACTTTCTATTAGAACAATATTTGGAAAGAATGCAGACAAGGGCATGATTCACTTCAAGAAGCTCAAGGATAGCCTTCCATGGTAGTTTTGCATGGAAAAAATACAGCAATGAGGATGGAAGAAGGATAATCCAACCTGCAATTGCCACTTGTTCAACTCCAATGAGTCCAAAAGCTCAAAGATCTTCACATGACCGTTTGAATAAGCAGCAACCTAAAAAGTTGAATTATAGTATCAGCAGATATATGTTAGCCAGGTCAGAAAACGTCAAATGAAACCAAAAGAAAAGAATATAAACCAAAAATCCTCCTGAATGTAAGCATGATTACTCTTGCGGTTAAAAAACACTGATAAAAATTATTAATGCTGTTAAATAAGTTAAATTACACTTAATTAATATTAAGTTAAATTTTAAACGCTTCTGCATAACTTAATCCCGTTTTTAGCCTTTTGCAACTGCTCCTCGGTCTCCCGTCTCATTTTCCATAACCGTTTGCACGAGCCTTATTCTTCTGTGTTTGAACCCCAAAACAGAACCCCTCTCCCTGTTTGTTCTGTCATTGGTTTCGCATCACACTCCGTGTTCCTCTCTCGTCCTCATACAAGCTTTCAGGTTGTCATCCCCTCAAACTCTCGCCGAAGTTCTTCCAGTCATTTCCTTGCTCGAAACCACACGCAAAAACCCTTATCCATCACTTCCTTACTCTTGGCCAAACTCATCTTCTCCCTGTTCGAGTGATACAGTCATGATTAGGTTTAGTGAGAAAGCGGCAATGGGATCACTACATCTCCTATTTCTCCTGTTCCGCTCTAAAAACCTCATACAATGCTGCTTACGGAAGCCTCCATGTTCCCTCTTCATAGGTTTCACATCAAAGACAGGATCCTCAATCCAGCTTGTCGAAGTTTTCTTCCGACGTTCCCCACAACACAGGCCCCTTGCCCTATCTCCGCTGCAACCTCCTTCCCTTTATTTCGTACACAACCCTGCCCATGTATCTTCTCAGTCGTAGGAAATTACATAGAACAGCAAAGCCACACGCACATCTCTGTCATTCTATTCGAACCAAAAGAAATTATTCCATCCGGATGAGATAAGTTTGAATTAGGTGCAGATGATAGTATTTTAGGTATTATTGGTGATATTGTGATGATATTATAATAAAATAACGCCACAACACTACCAACAACACCTAAAATCCTATCAATCGTACTACAAAATCTGGATATAATAATTGCTCAGCCCACGCCGCACCTTCCTCTTCGTTTCGCATGCAGAAAGAGTGGAGCCACACCCCCAATTCCACGTCGTCCCCTACTCAACCGGCCGAAACCTGCTCAAGCCTCTCCACCTAACCCGAACCTGAAGCCCTCCTCCTTCACGCGACCTAGCACTGTAGCCCAACTCCAATGCCCTAGCTCGAAACGTTTACTACTTGAGCAAAACAGTCCCTTNCAGAATCAATAACATTCTGGAATTCAGCCTGCCAAAGAAACAATTACGACAACTCCCATCCATTTGAAAAGAAGAACTCCTTCAACAAGGGAACAATTCGGTGGGAAATTGCTGACAAAAGTTTAAAAAGAAATCCTATAGATCGATTACTACAAATGGGAATCAGTATCCTATCTATATTTGAAATTGTGTCAAGAAATATACAAAGCAATAAAGCAGATGGGTTCATAATAAATGTAGTAGAATGAAAATAACTCTGAAAATATAAAGAAGTTGAATAACGCAAATTGTCCATCTTCACTGTCATTCAAATCTAAACTCTTCATTAAAACACAAAAAACACTTGAAAACCTTATTAACAAAGCATGCAGATTACTTTGACTGCACTATATTTCTACTAAAAGAAAATATTTTAAATAAACATGTGGCAATGATTATGACAGACGTTATTTTCCATGGATCACATATAATTCCTACAATTTACCCAAAAAGCCTGACAACTGTAAAAATCTCTCTTGGATAATTTTTTATATCATATAATTTTAATTTGACGAAGTGGTGATTAGAAGTGGTACAAAAAGTTAAAACATAAAGATATGCTAGCATTAATAAATAACAATTTCAAGAACTGCGTGGTACTTTATGCCATAATAAGATAGTGACTTCTGCCATAACTTTCTATTAGAACAATATTTGGAAAGAATGCAGACAAGGGCATGATTCACTTCAAGAAGCTCAAGGATAGTCTTCCATGGTAGTTTTGCATTGAAAAAAAAACAGCAATGAAGATGGAAGAAGGATAATCTAACCTGCAATTGCCACTTGTTTAACTCCAATGAGTCCAAAAGCTCAAAGATCTTCACATGACCGTTTGAATAAGCAGCAACCTAGGAAGTTGAATTATAGTACAGCAGATATATGTTAGCCCGGTCAGAAAACGTCAAATGAAACCAAAAGAAAAGAATATAAACCAAAAATCCTCCTGAATGTAAGCATGATTACTCTTGCGGTTAAAAAACACTGATAAAAATTATTAATGCTGTTAAATAAGTTAAATTACACTTAATTAATATTAAGTTAAATTTAAAACGCTTCTGCATAACTTAATCCCATTTTTAGCCTTTTGCAACTGCTCCTCGGTCTCCCGTCTCATTTTCCATAATTGTTTGCACGAGCCTTATTTTTCTGTGATGAACCCCAAAACAAAACCCCTCTCCCTGTTTGTCATTGTCGTTTGGTTTTGCATCACACCCCGTGTTCCTCTCTCGTCCTCATACAAACTTCCAGGTTGTCATCCCCTCAAACTCTAGCCGAAGTTCTTCCGGTCATTTCCTTGCTCGAACCCACACGCAAAAACCCTTATCCATCACTTCCTTACTCTTGGCCAAACTCATCTTCTCCCTGTTCGAGTGATACAGTCATGATTAGGTTTAGTGAGAAAGCGGCAATGGGATCACTACATCTCCTATTTCTCCTGTTCCGCTCTAAAAACCTCATACAATGGTGCTTACGGATGCCTCCATGTTCCCTCTTCATCGGTTTCACATCAAAGACGGGATCCTCAATCCAGCTTGTCGAAGATTTCTTCCGACGTTCCCCACAACACAGGCCCCTTGCCATATCTCCGCTGCAACCTCCTTCCCTTTATTTCGCACACAACTGTGCCCAAGTATCTTCTCAGTTGTAGGAAATTACATAGAACCGCAAAGTCACATGCACGTCTCTGTCATTCATATTCGAACCAAGAGAAATTATTCCATCCGGATGAGCTAAGTTTGAATTAGGTGCAGATGATAGTATTTTAGGTATTATTGGTGATATTGTGATGGTATTATAATAAAATAACGCCACAATACTACCAACAACACCTAAAATCCTATCAATCGTACTACAAAATCTGGATATAATAATTGCTCAGCCCACGCCACACCCTCTTCGTTTCGCATGCAGAAAGAGATGGAGCCACACCCCCAATTCCACGTCGTCCCCTACTCAACCCGCCGAAACTTGCTCGAGCCTCTCCACCTAACCCAAACCTGAAGCCCTCCTCCTTCATGCGACCTAGCACTGTAGCCCAACTCCAATGCCCTAGCTCGAAACGTTTACTACTTGAGCAAAACAGTCCCTTTTTTCATATATACTATAGTATATTAGTTTTTTTTACTGTAAAAGAAAATTAAAAAAAAAACAGAAGAATATAGAAAGAATATCTTTTTTTTTTGTTTTTTCTTGCCACCACCTCATTGATCATCGACATTTCTGATCCCCTCGCAATGATATAACAAAATAGGGCAAATTATATTTTTCAAAATATCCATGTGAGGAAGCTCAAGTATCCATCTAAGAAATTACGTACCATTTGAGAAAATTAAGGACTCGTTCGAATTTTTTTTTATAAGAATAGGGAATTTAAGAACTCGTTCTGGGAAACATGAATATCCACCCAAGGAAATAAGGGTGTGTTTGTTTGAGCTTTTAAAACCGAGTTTTTAATACCACCGCATTTTGGGATATTTGAATCGTGCGTTTAACTAGATCGGACCCGAACGGAGGTTTCAAATTACTGTAGAATCGCAAATACAACCAAGAGTTTGTTCCACCGTTCTTGAATAAACAAGGCTTGTTGCATCGCGATTTTACCCCTCACATCACCTCACTCGCAAAATCGGTTTAGGATTNATACCGTTTGAGAAAATTAAGGACTCGTTCTAATTTTTTTTTATAAAAATAGGGAATTTAAGAACTCGTTCTGGGAAACATGAGTATCCACCCAAGAAAATAAGGGTGTGTTTGTTTGAGCTTTTAAAACCGAGTTTTTAACACCACCACGTTTTGGGATGTTTGAATCGTGCGTTTACTAGATCAGACACAAACGGAGGTTTCAGATTACTGTAGAAACGCAAATACAACCAAGAGTTTGTTCCACCGTTCGTGAATAAACAAGGTTTGTTGCATCGTGATTTTACCCCTCGCGTCACCTCACTTGCAAAATCAGTTTAGGATTTGTACCCTAGCACTCTCGCCTTGTTCTTCGGGAGCTCGTCTCTTCGCCTTTTTCTCGGGAGCTCGTCTCGTCCAATCTCATCTTGCTTTCTTCTTCTCAACTCATCTGGTAAATTCTTCATCATTCTTCTTCTAACCCATTATCTTCTCCAACATTCTTCTTCTCCCCAATTTCAATTCTATGAAATTCTTCTTCTCCAACATTTCACTTCTCTCGACATTATCTTCTCTGCCCTTTATTACCATTGCATGGGTAAACTTTTGATCCTTATGTTCGTCCTTATGTTAGTCCTTATGTTTGGAACATGTGCTTGGAAATTGTGTTTGGACATGAGCTTAGATAAGTGCAAAATATAGCCTGTGATGTTTTTGCCTTTTGAAATTGGTTTTCTGCTTCTACTGCGGTGGATACAGTTGGCATATGGCTACACTTGGGCATAAAATCATGTGGTGGAGACTAAAATTGGTATGTAACATGTCTTTATGGATTTATGCATTCAAAATTTCAAGTATAACAACTGGCTCTGCTTTTTCACATTGATGCTTACTGATTGGATACCTGGTTGAACTTACTATGTTTATTTGTGATGCTTCCAATTGATTGCTGGATAAAAGTGCACCATTTCAGTTTTTGGAGATTAATAAATTATTTTGTTGATGAAAGAAGCCTATTCTATATTTTTTACGTGCAAAGAGATTGACATTATTTACAAAATTATTAGTTGAAACTCATGATTGTGATTCTTTGTGAAAGATTTACTCAATGTAATAGTATCGGGATTCGTTTCATTTTAACGAGAGTAACATGTTTTATATCTACTCCATGAAAGAAGCCTGCATTATATCTAATCTCCTATATTAATAGCAGATTTTATGGAACCATATCTTCAAATCTTTGTTGCAGTATTTGAGATTTTTTTCATTTTAATGAGATTAATATGAGCCTAAAGAATTATTAAATGCTTTTGGAAATTTGTCAATTCGCTATAATATGATAGCCATTGAATGCGTCAAAGTTTTCCTGAAAATTCATTGATTCACTACATTTATGAAGAGAAGTGGGAAAGTATCTGCCCATTACAACTAGTAATGCTGGTGGTCAACCTTCGATGTGTCACAACTTTTCAAAGAAATAGAATGTGGTACAATCACTTATCTATCGGGTTTTGATGTGTGGCAACACTTTTTCTAAAAAAACTTTTATAGTTAATAGCATGTGTGATTTACCTACAACCATGTGTGATTTTGCACAAAATTTTGTGTGAACAACTGAGTCTTTTGTGGTTTAATATAAATCCCTTCTAATTTTTGCTAATTTCCCTTTGTTTAAAGTTTTCATTTCATTTCAGCAACGGGCAACACAAGAGATGAGCAACATCTCTTATGTGGGGCATTAAAACAATAATATTTTTTTGTGATATTTGTACCTAAATTCTGATTCCCTTCTTTCGAGGTCGGTAAATAAAGTCTGACTCTCATTATGGGATTGATACCTAAATTTTAATTCTCATTTCGGAGTCGGTACCTAAATTTTTTTCGAAGTCGGTATCTAAATTTCGACTCTCATTCCGGGATTGATACTTAAATTTCAATTTTCATCTCGGGGTAAATACATAAATTCTGATTCACTTCTTTCAAGGTCGGTACCTAAATTTCGATTCTCATTCCGAGATTGATACCTAAATTTCAATTCTCATCTTGGAATCAGTACATAAGTTATGATTCCTTTCTTCTGAGGTCGGTACCTAAATTCAGACTCTTATTCCGGGATTGATACCTAAATTTTAATTCCTATCTTGGGGTCAATACCTAAATTCTGATTCCCTTCTTTCGATGTCGGTAACTAAATTTCGACTCTCATTCTGCAATTGATACCTAAACATCAATTTCCATTTCGGATTTAGTACCTAAATTATGATTTCCTTCTTTCGAGGTCGGTACCTAAATTCTGACTCTCATTCCGGGATTGATACCTAAATTTTAATTCTTATCTCGGGGTCAGTACCTAAATTCTGATTTCCTTCTTTCTGAGGTCGGTACCTAAATTCTGACTCTCATTCTGTGATTGATACCTAAATTTCAATTCCCATTTCGGAGTCAGTATCTCAATTTTGATTCTCTTTATTTGAGGTCGGTACCTAAATTTTGATTCTCAATCCGAGATTGATACCTAAATTTCAATTCACATATTGGGGTCAGTACCTAAATTCTGATTCCTTCTTTCCGAGGTCGGTACCTAAATTCTAACTCTCATTCGGGAATTGATACCTAAATTTCAATTCTCATTTCCGGGTCAATACCTAAATTCTAATTTCCTTCATTCGAGATCGGTACCTAAATTTGGGCGCTCATTCTGGCATGATACCTAAATTTCAATTCTCATCTTGGGGTCAGTACACAAATTCTAATTCCCTTCTTCCGAGGTCGGTACCTAAATTTTGACTCTCATTATGAAATTGATACCTAAATTTCAATTCTCATTTGGGGTCAGTACCTAAATTCTGATTCCCTTTTTTCGAGGTCGGTACCTAAATTCCGATTCTCAATCCAGAATTAATACCTAAATTTCAATTCTCATCTTGGGTTCAGTACCTAAATTTTGATTCCCTTCTTTACGAGGTCGATAACTAAATTCTGACTCTCATTCTGAGATTGATACCTAAATATCAATTCTCATTTTAGGGTCAGTACATAAATTTTGATTCCCTCCTTTCGAGATCGGTACCTAAATTTTGACTTTCATTTCTGGATTTATACCTAAATTTCAATTCTCATCTTGGGATCAGTACCTAAATTCTGATTCGCTTTCGGTACTTTTTTGAGTTGGATGTGAGTCCTTGTGCATTCCATCTCAGTCTGATCACTCCATGTGTTTCCGTCGTTCGAAATTAATTTTCACTAAATTAAAATTAAATTTGAAATTAAAGTTTGAAATCGAATCGAGTCTTCCACGCGGTCGCTAGTTTCCCTGGTGGCTATCTCTGTAAATCCGTTGCGTAGCCCTTCACTTGCGTCAACAAGCACAAGTTACTTTGTAAATTTCAAATTTACTCTTGAAATTGATATTCTGAAGGTGCACCCGGCAATCCCCAACAGGAGTCCCTGCATACTCCCTAAACCAAAAACTTCTCCACATTTTCCCTCTTTACAGTTCTGAGTTTGTCAACTTAAGCAGTTGTGTTGGTTTGTTTTTCTTGTCGATCAACACCAATACGTTCGGTGTGCTTGCAGGGCACAACACACCTATTGGGAGTTCATTTGTTGAACTCACTTTTGGTTGAGGTCTAGTTTTTTCTTTAGAAGCCTATGATCTAGTCATAGAATTTTCCTGTTGACTATTCCTAGAGGATTAGAGATGGTACCCTCACCAATAGAAATTATAAACTCTTCTTTGCTCATCTTGAAGTTCCACATGTTGGCTAGGTGGGACCAATATGACGGAGCTCAAGAGGAGTCCAAATAAAACTGTTTAGCCTTAGGTTTAACCCTGCGTGGTGTGGGCTTGGTCAATCTTGCACACACACTTGCTCTCACTCTCACAACCTTATCCTTAGCCAGATATGTTTAGTTGATCTGCTACTTTATTGGAAACTCATGTCGAAGGTCCCCCGAGCTATTAGCCCTGGGCTAGATTTTGGCTAAGATCAGCATATGGAGGATCCAAAATGGGATTTCATTTGGTACTATGGCTCATATAGGGTGGTCTTATGATCAACACCCTCAATAATTCTAAATTTTACCAAAATTCCAATTTTGACCATCTTTGGCCCCAAACTTCACCAAACTCCAAATTGGCCCTAAACCTTAAATTTTCCAAAAGCTTCCCATAAATTAGTCAAATTTTCCAAACCTCTTAGAAAATCATTTCAAACCCTTCCAAACCACTCAAATTGCCCAAATACCTCAAATTTTTTAAAATTGCCCAAATGCCCCAAAATTACCAAAATGCTCCAAAATCACTCCAAATATCCCCAAAATAAATTTAAACCACTCAATTAGGCCCAATTTGACAAAATTAACCCACTTTGAGCAAAATCCTGCCCTTAAAGGCCCAAATTTCCCAAATCATTCCTAATTTCTACCAAATTGATTGCAATCTCCCCCAATTTCAATTCCAAACTCAAATTCATCATCTCCAATTCCAATTGAAACCAAATCCAAGCCTAATTGAACTCAATTCAAAACAAATTTCAAGCCCAATCCAAAATCCTCAAATTTGCACTCAAGCCAAATTTTCCAAATTAAACCCCATAACCCTTAAATTTTCACCCAATTGATATCCAAAATTTTTCATGACAAACTTTTAGATTAAATTGGACCATCAATTGAACCCTATCCAAACTCTAACCCAATTCAAACCAAGTCCAACCCAAATGCCCAATTTTAACCAAAAGCTCAAATTCCATCAAATTGATATTCCCAAATCAATTTAAAATCACCCAATTCCATTTTCAAATTCCTCATGATAATTATCCCCATCAATTTGATCAAACATTCCCAAATTTCAAACCAAACCCAACTTAGACTCAAGTTGAAACCAAAGCCTTAATTTTGAACCTAAACCCCAATTTGACTCAAATCGTTTGCATTAGCCAACCTTAATCCTTTCCTGCCATGGTTAGCCATCTAGGATGCTAATCAAATCACCCAAGACCCAAGAATTGAGCCATGAACCAAGAGTCTCTTAAATTAAGGGATTTCTTCCTAAATTTAACTAAACCACAAGAATTCTTACCACCAGCCTTCCCAAGCCCCCAAACCATCATAATTAAGCCTTCTGGCTCCCCTGACCCAGGTAGCCACCAGCTCAGCCCTGGTCGGCCGGCTTACTGGCCGGAAAACACCAAAATCGAAAGCCACCTTCAAGCCTAGACCGAAAATTTGAACTCTCTGAGATGGCTCAACCCCATTGGTCGCTTGCGCCGTTTATCCCTCCACATAAGCATCCTCTCTGCCCCCCTGGCTTGCCCTGGTGGCAGTCATGGCTCCCTTTATAAATAGGACCCTTATCATGGCCAAAAGGAGAGATCATCAAATTCTTTGGGGAGACTCTGTGAAATTGCTTCCAAAGACTCAAGCCCACCATTTTCCCCCTCTGAATCCCTCTGCTTGAGCTCAATTTTGAGTTCAAAATCTAGGGGTTTTTTGTCACTTAATCCAAACCTTTTGAAACTCCAAATTGAATCTTCCTTAAGCTTCCGCAAGCTAAACGAAGAAGTTTGCCATCAAAACCCCCTAGTCCTGAGAACTAACCCACCTCTAGACCAAGGTCATTCCACCTTTTCACTGAACTCATATTTGGACCTTTCACCAAGAGGTTCGCCGGACTCCACTGAAACTTCCACAAGCACCCAATCGAGGTTTCACCTCTTGGGCAAAGGTATAGCTCACTAACCCTAATTTTGAGCTCGATTTGGGCTTTTGTGAAGAGAACTTGCATTTCATAGCATTATAACAGTATAGATGTCTCGTCTTGAGTAGATGAAAGTGTAAGAACAAACCCCATGTAATTTGATTGAGTATCGAGAGAGATTTTAAGGTTTGAAGTTGGACAGTTCTCGATTTAGGTTAATCAGGGACAATGACGGAGGGGCCTCCGATTGAATGTGTATCAAATGGAGGGCCAGGATCGCGCCGGACAGAAGATGGAACGAGAACCGCGGGCTGGTGAAGCACTGAGGTGGCTGGCGGCATCAAATGACGGAGCGCCAGGTGGAAAGCTAGGATGACGCAGTGCTGACTAGGATAAAAAGAAAATTAAGGATTTAATGATTTAAATTAATTCCAGAACTTTAAAAATCCATAACTTAGTGTAGAAAATTTACAAAAATAAAATAAAAAATACTCTGATGCTTAGTAGCCAAAGAAACTTAAAGTGGAACAAAAATAAAAATTATTTGTTCTTTGATTTTTAATTAATTAAATAGCCTTTATAATGTTTTAATTTTGATTAAGTGTATAATAACCATCATGGATTAGGATTTTAGGGGTTTATTCCTCATGACAGCGATGATCTATTACAATTTTTCCAAAGTCAAAAAGCATCTCTACACATGTAACCGTAACTTCTAAGTTTGGATGGCTATTTTGCTTAAATTATTTATATAAATTAAAATATAAATCAGAAAATTATGAGGCTTGTTTTGATAAGTTCCTTATAGTAAGAAGATGTTTGGAAAATTATAAATTAAATTTAGTATTTGTGTATATTTCTATAGATAATTAAACCCTAAAAATTCTTTAAAATTAAAATAAATTTAATATATTTAAAAAATTAACAAAAATGATTTTACACTGTAAATAACACTAATTTTAGCTCACTGTAAAAAATTTAAAAATGATTTGATTAATTTTTATGACTAAAATTGAATTTTTAAGAAAAACGACATCCTTGGCGTTAAAATAATTATAAAAAATTAATATAATTAGGAAACTTATGAAAAATTGTTTTCTGAGTTTCTTGTGATCAAGAGTACTTAGGAAAAATTAAAATTATTTTAAATAAATAGTTCATTTTTTAGCTATGTTTTGAATTAATAACAATTAAAAATAATTAAAATTTTCAAAAATACAAAAATGATTCAAAATATTCCAAATCATTTCCTGATCACTTGAGACTCATTAGAATATTTTTCTTGATTTTTCTAAGTTAAAAATAAATTTTTAAAGATTAAAAAATGAATTTCTCTAATTTTCTATTAAAATAATTATAATAATTAAATTATAATTTGAAAAATTATAAAATTTTCTCCAAATGTTCCTTTGACTTAGGTGAACCTCTAATAATTTTTCCATAAACAAAAAAAAAATTACTTTACATTTATTAGTTAAATATACTAAAATTGAAAATCATATTCTTTAAGTTAAAATAATTAAAATCATATTCTTTAAGTTAAAATAATTATTTAAATTAAATTAAATTTTGAAAAAGTTCACATTTTCTCCTCCAATATTTTAATTGACTCATGAATGGGATACTTTAAAATTTTCAAAATCACTTGAATTAAACTTCATAAGTTATGGAGTAGAGAACCCTAGAGGCAAAATGATAATTTTAGATTTTAGTGTCTTAATTAAAATTTAGGATTAACTAAAAGGAAAATGGGTAGTTCTGATCTTGATGAATCCTTTCGGATGTTTGAAACACAATGGGTTAAAATGTAGAAACCAATTTACCACATTTTCATGATAACGATAAAATTGTAATTTCTTGAATTATCATGAGTTAGACGTTAATTAAAATTAAATGATCCTAAAATGAAGGGTTTAGGTTAGGAAGATGATGATTCATTAATTTGAAGTCCATAATTGGTGATGGCATGATCTTTTAATAAGAAATATCTCATTTGAATTAAAATTTTGATAATTGCAAATTTACCCATTGAAATTATTAAGAGCTTGGTAGTGATCTAGGCTTGAACTTGTTTAATTAGGTTTAGAAAAGTCAATACAATTGATAATCAACACTTTAAACACTATAAGCCAAGTTTTAGTTGTGGGTCAAGATCTTTAATGACTTAAACTCGCCCTAGGGACATCTAAATACATAACTTTTACGTAAAACATCAACTGATTAAGTGATTACCTCATGCTTGGGATAATTAAAATATCAGGTTCACTGTGCACAAGACGTATCAACGCACTGCAATTAAACTTAAAATTTGGGATGAGCAATTAAACAATATAATAGGTTCAAATGAATTTAAAATATTTCAAAAGGGATTTAAAAGTTGTTAGGGATCATTCCCCATACGCTTTTATAAACTTTTGGATGTTTTGAAGGATAATTGAACTTATTATTCTTTGTTCAGAAAATCATCCATTTGAACCCTTAGGGACTCACCAAGTAAGACTTAGGGTTTGGTAGCTACACCTTCATCTACACTTATAATTTATTTAAATTTCCTGCAAAATTATATATTTGTTGCAAGTTCTAACGTTTCAGCAGGAGCAGCGAGAAGATGACAGGTACGTTTTTAGAGTGTTATTTAATTTCTATCATTTTACTTACTGCAATTTACTTTCGCTTTAAAATATTATACATGTCTGGTTGTGAACCTTCACCTGCAAGACAAATTTTTTCAAAAAATTATATTAAACTCTTTCAAATATAACCATAAATCCTTTGAAAATAACAAAACATAACACGTCCTTTTAAATTTATGGAAGTCCCTCGGAGAAGGTAACCCTCGGTTGCTAATGAGATCTTCTCAATTTAAATGGGTTTAACAACTCGTTTAAGCTAAGTAAATTCAAAAGAAAATAGTGATACCGAAACGAGGGAATTGTGGAATCCTAACCGGTGTCGCTCTAATCAACTTTAACCCTCCCCCCATGATTGAACTTGAACTTGTCATTTAAACCTTTAAACCCTTAAACTTCAAGACTGCTACTTCGCCGAGGAGTTTTAATTTTGTGGGCAGCCTTCTACAACAGCACATCTTTCATTAACATTAAATAACAAGTCATAGGATTTCGAGATTGTCCATCTAATGCGACATAAATCCTCAACTCATCTTTAGGCATTTGAACAATCATGTTGTGCAATATAAGCCCAAACTCATTTTAGAATTTTGAGGTTGTCATTCGTCACGACCTAAATCCTCACATCTTAGAACTATTTGTACGTCCTTCTCACACAAATATAAGCCCTAACTGATAAAATTAGCAGGATGAAATACTTAATAATTTTTTTCTCGAAATTAAAACCTAATCTTATGATAGCTTGGGAAGTCACCGAGGTTCTCCTCAGGATCTCGAAATTGACATCCCCTAGTTCTTCTTCGTTTGGATTCCAAAAATAAAATGTTTCAAATTTGAGTCCGTCTCATTTCAAACATCTTTGTCCGATCTTTGAAACGTCCTATTCCCTTAAAATTCTTGGAGACTATTCTCTTATCACCGGGAGTTTTCTTAAATGACTTCGATCAGTTAAGATGTAATTGACTATAGGGGTTTGCCTCTATAGAGAGTTTTAAGAACTCAGGTAATATAAATATTGTCTAATTGTTTGTATTAGATAGAAAAATTTATCGGTCAACATAAAAATGATTTTTCGCAGACTAAAACGGATGTCATAAATCATATAATTTATTTAATCGAGCACTACCAGCAAGTAAAACATCTATCCTTCAAGGTAGATATATTGTTTGCGGTGTTGTGCTCAATCATTTGAACTATTATAGATATGAGATCAGTTCGATCTTGCATTTTCAAAAAATTAAAATATTATTTTTTTCTAAATTATATATATATATATATATATATAATTAAAAAGCTTTTAAAATCGGGCGTCGGGATACCCATTCGGATGGCCAACAAACCGCAAATTGGCAACCGACAGAGGGCTGTCGATTAACCCTTTCCCCTTCTTCCTTTCCCTCCTTTCCTTTCCTCCTATTCCCTCTTTCGTTTTCCCACCTTTCCTCTAGCACTTACCAATTCTGAATTTCTATTATGTTTATTAGTCTTTGCCTATTCTAAATTATTTATATTATAAACATTGCATAAATTATGAATTCTTATTATTTTTATTCTTTTTCTTATTTTAAAACATTACCTATTATAAATCATTGCCTATTATATTCTATTTCGTAATTAAAAGCATTACGTAATATAAGTTATAATCTCTCTTGCTTAGGGGAGAGGTCTTTTGTTACTTAAGAATTTAATGTTCTGTTTGGATAGTCTCCGGCATAATGTATTCCCCTTCGAGGGTTCTATCCAAATGCGAGGAAGTGTTCCAACTGTTTTTCGTCCTAGGTGATGATCGTTTTCCTGCTAATGTTCCATCATTCAAGCCATCGCCACTCCTTGCCCGCCTACTCTTCCCCCGCAGCTCTCCAGCACTCCTCCCACCCATCGCAGCTCTCCTGCTCTTCCCCGCAGCTGTCCAACATTCCTCCAACCATCGCAGCCCTCTCCTACTATTGTTTCCACCGCAAACCTCTCATATGACTGTCTCGCAGTCTCTGTCCTCGTCATGCCCTGCGGATATCTTTTATTGTTTATGTTGTTTGTTTTGTTTGCCGGTATTTCCTGCGTTCCAAGTTTCGTATTTGTAAGCTCTTTCGGTTTAGCAATAATATTTTATTTCTTTTGTGATTTTGGCTTTCCCCTCCGGTATCGACCAATATTTGACTGTTGTGCATTTGGAGAAGGGAAAATGCTGCTAAGGTAACTATAACCTATTAAAGCATTACAATATAGCATCTTCATCCACTCCATAGCAGTCATTTTTCCATCAACCTAGCCACTTGTATTGTTAAATTTTGAGGGCTTTCATTCTCAACCATTAGATAATTAGTTTATTCCTCTTGCTTCTTTCTTGGCATTCTATAAATGTCCTAATAATGAAACATTTCTCAGGTACCTTGGCATCCTTTATTTATTTGTAACATGCACTGAGAAATGGCATCTTAGATACTAATTTGATCCCATGTTATCCTTCTAATGTAATGAAACAAGGCCACAATAAGAAATAAAGAAATTAATAGAATTTTTTTTTTTTTTGAGGAAAAATAATAATCTACGAAACAAAAGGAATCTCTTACTTGATCTCTTGCTATAGATGACTTCTCCCCTCAGGTTTTGCCACATTTTTGTTGTGGATAGTAAGGTCTCTCTAAATTGTAGAGTTATCATCCACAATAAAACAAACCTATTGTTCAACTTTGTTTCATATTGCCTTCAAAGAGCCAAAAATATTCCTTTCTGCCAGTTCCAAAACATAAACAGAGCAGTGGTACTAAAACTCGACTACTTTGGTCATCTACAAGAGGCAGCAGATACAGAAGCACCAGAATGTCATTACCCCGGACAATAGCTAGAATGCGCAGCAAAAACAATCCATAATTGGCTAGAGAAAAGGAGGGGTCAGTGCCTGTAGGAATGAGAGGAGGAAAAAGAGGACAATTGGCGAGTAATGCAATCTCAGCAGATGGGCGAGAAAAGTTCCAGCAAAGTATCTTAGAGTACAGTCAAACTTCAGAGAGAAGAGCTAGTGGGAAGAAGTCCATTATTCATCATAAAAACTTTTTACAGGATTACATAACTATTTATACTATAGTAAACAGGCCAACAAAAACAGCTCAACAGTACTAATTGTTCACTTCTTCTAAGACTAAAAGCATTATTGACAGCTCACTAAGAACGATAATAGCTCTGTAGCAGCTGTGGTACCCCTTTCTCTACNCTATTCATCATAAAAATTTTTTACAGGATTACATAACTATTTATACTATAGTAAACAGGCCAACTAAAACAGCTCAACAGTACTAACAGTTCACTTCTTCTAAACCGACTAACACTAAAAGCATTATTGACAGCTCACTAAGAACGATAATAGCTCTGTAGCAACTGTGGTACCCCTTTCTCTACATGATCAGCATGTTCCTGGTTCGATATCATTAGATAAGCACTTCAACATTACATCGTCAATTTGCTCTTCACAAGTCTTCGCTAACTTTCTCATTTCTCTTGTGGCTTTTATATCAAAATTTATGATTTCTCTTGTAACAACAACGCCATTTCTTTCCAAAACAACTTTTTATATCTAGGTGTAGTTAAGATAAGCAGAAAACAAGGAAGAGAAATCTCCTTAAGCGGCATCATCCGCCAGTGAATTAGTTCACTTGATTAACACTTGCTAGCGTTCTACTCCACAGCTTTGAACATATGTCAATGCTAAAACTGCTCAAGAGAGTCTAAAGTTTATCATCGAGACTAAAAGAGAGCATCCACGCAAAAGCTCCAGGTTATGCACTGCTAAATGGTTTTAAGACTCAGAGGTGAAAAACTGGATGAATACGGCTTTCGCAATAATTCACGATATTAATACTAGCAGGAACACAATAAGGGCCAAAATAATGTTTCGTTAACTTGTTATTGAACCTCTTAGCTACTAATGATTGAGGACTGCAATCCCTACAACTGCAATCTGCAATTATTTTCATCCTATGTTGAGCTCACTAAATACTTTGACAAAGAAGCTGTAACAATGATGCTGGACACCGGACCTTCTAATGATATGTGGGGCATTCGTGATCCCAAGAATCACAGGTCGAGAGTTCCTTTTTAGTTGTTTATTCCATTATTTGCAAGTTTTCATCTCTTGTTTCGTTCTTTTCTGATTCTTTCCTATTTTCCTAATTTTCAATTAGGTATTTTCTATCAGGGGATTTTTTATAAATGTTGTATTAGGGTCGTTGGATATTTAGTTTTGCTGATTTTATGAATTGAGAAACATTTCTCTAATTTTCTGCTCTCCGAAGTGCTATAGCCTCTTTTTATTGCAAGTGGTGGTGTGTCTGTAGCTTGCCCTGTAATAGATAGTGGAACTCGCTTGCTGTCCATACCTCACCGACTCGACATTTATCAGAGTTATAATCATCTGCTTCTACAACAAGTATATGTCCTTTTTGCACTTCCGATTCGCCGACCCATCGCTGGTCATGTTCATTATCAACTAACATCCATTCTCCTACTGACCTAATTAAATCCCATAACGTCCCTAATGTCTTTTGGTGTTTTATCACACCTTCTAGAAGCCTAAACAGTATCATTTGATATCAAAGCCAATAAGACGCCATGTTGCCAAAGAGAAAGACTAGATGAGATGTTCAGGAAATCACCACGGAGACATGCAACAGGAAATTCTTCAATTAAAATGGAGACTCATTGATTTTGAAAGAAAGCACCATGGGGAAGTGACCAACAATAGCAACGGTAACCTTCCAGATCAAAGCGATGAAGAAAAGCCTTCTTCATCAACAAACTTAAAATGACAAAAAGCCATAACTATGTCAATTTGGTATCGAGTAAGGGAGAAGGGTGGTTTTGGAGTAAAGGTGAATTTCTTGGAGTTTGACGGGCTCGTGGATTCGGACGAGTTCATTGAATGACTCCATATAGAGAAACGAGTACGTTCCACCTAACATAAAGGTAAAGCTAGTCGCTATCAAATTAAAAAGGAGTACATTTCTATGGTAGGAGTATATGCCAGCGAGAGAAAAAAACAAAATAACAACCTGATTTAATATGAGAAAAATGCAACACAATTGACTACTAGTATATTATAGACATAACGTGTTCTCGAGACCTCATCAATTGTATTGAAAAGACCTTTCAGTAGAAGAGTGCACCATTGAATTTGAGCAGCATATATTTAAGTGTGCACTAGTGGGGCCGGAGGAAAACACTATATTCTGATGTCTAGGGGGCTAAGATAGTCTATTGGTAACGTTGTATAGCTGCAGCCTTATTGGACATTAGAGGAAGTCTAAACCCTAGCCCTGAAGGTAAAGAGACAGCACCACAACATCAGATCCACACCAACTTCAAATAGGATTCAGCCACTAGATCATGTAGCAAGGGCACATAGGCCAGAGTACCTAGACCTCCACTCATAAAGAGAACTTGGAGCAGGAAGAAAAGATGACTAATCAGATTAGCACCCCAAAATATTTTAAGCAAGAAAGTGTTACAATGCCATTGCTACGGGCATATTACATCCAACTATATGACATGAGGGTTATTTCTTTTACTAAGCAAGCCATAATGAAATATGTCGAAAGTGAAGACTCAGAGGAAGTGAATTGAGAGAATTACTAGTGACTTGCAGATGATGATAAAATACTTATGGTTCGATGAGTTCTTCAGACCAAATCTAAAAAACATGGCTCATGCATAAAATCATCCTTACACGTACTGTAAAGTAGGTGTGCAGCCTCATCATAGATGGAGGCAGTTGTGAAATATAGTATCTACGCAGATAGTGGAAAAATTGAGCCTCACTAATAGAAGCATTCCCAAATATATTCCCTACCTTGGTTGAAAAAGGAAAATGAGATTTGTGTTGACAAAAGATATTTGGTGAAATTTTCAATTGAAGATGAGCTGCATGATCAAGTTTGGTGTGATGTCATCTCTATAGATGCAATCAAATTCTATTGGGCAGACCATAACAAAACGAGTACACTTCATGATCGCCATAACAATACATATACATTTAACAATGATGGAAAATGTATTGTACTCCTACCATTAAAGGAATCAACAATGATAAGCACTCTAACAAAGATTGGAACCATCATGACACTTGCTATCTTTTTAAAGACTATGAGAGGGCGTTAATGGGAGTGACTTTGGTAATGATGGAAAGAAATGATACAGAGGAACCAATACCTGAGGTGGCGCAACCATTATCATAATCACTGACATGACTTGACAAATTTCCACGATGAGTGTTTCTTCCTCATCTTTTTCATTTGAATTAATAATTTGGAGTCACTACATGAATTCTGGAAGTCTGACAGGTTTTCTTGTTGGTTAATGATACTCCTCCAAATTATTAATAATATTTTTCAGCCTGATTTTCTCCTTAGATTTATTCCCTTCGGTCAATTCATACATTTCTTTAATTAACCTTGCATAAATCTCATATTGTGTCGAGATGATCTAGCATGATTAGAATAATTTTAAAGTTAAAGAGAATGATGTGCTCGACATCGGCCTTTCTCTTAACACTTGAGAAGCACCAGTTCAACATGAAAATTTTCTGTGGTCGCAGTCTCCCATTCTTCATCTCGATTTCGCCTATCTTTTATATGTTCTTTGGTTGATAGCACAGAAGAGAACACAATCATCTTTATTGAATTTTTCCTCCAAATTAGAATACTGTCGGATAATTTCTTTTGAGCCAATCTTTAAATACATTACAATCTTTAATAAGTGGCTAACTACCTGGTGGTATGGACAATTTGGATTATTAATTTGATATGCTTCCTCAGGTCTTTTGAATTCTGGCAACTCAAGACCAGCTTTGACATAATGACGTAATAGTTTTGTCACAAAATCTCACTTAAAATAATATTCCTTATTCGTCATGTCTTTAAGAGATGGGTATACCCGCTCTTCAACATTTGTCTTTAGTTCGAATGCTTTCATCCTTCAAAGGTCTTGAGCTTATCATTTACTCCAAACACTAATTTTAGCTTAGGATTGAGGTTGATCGACAACTTTCTTCTTTCACTCTCATAAATGAGTTGTATTCCCTTATCAGCATTACAAGGTGCTTGTTTTCCTTTACCAAAGTCAAAAGAAATGATATGGGTTGCAATTCTTCTAGACTTTGCAACTCTATTTCTTGTCTTTATTGAAATGGCATTCAGACTTTAATAAAGTTCATCTTCTCAAATTTGGCAACCCTGTCCAGCAGCTCTGGGAATGTTGTGACGGAAGCCATACATAGGTAAGGTGTCACATTAACATCGATGTTTCTCATTAATAATTAGATTGCATGCTCCCCTTCTAACTATTATTCACATTTCATGCTTAGACTACGCCAACAAGTGATATACTTTGTCACCGACTATTCATCCTTTCTTTTTTCTAGAACAAGATCAGCAATAATTATCGTTTTTGTTGCACAAACAAATCTCTTAACAAACATTATTTCAAGCTCTACAAACATTTTAATAGAATCGTTGAGCAACTCTACATACCATTCAAAAAAAATTCATGTCAAACTACTAATGAACTAACAAAATAAAAATGCATCTATTCCCTTAGTGTTGCTGCAAGATGCTTTGAAATGAGTTAGATATTGCTAAGGATTACCATTATTGTTGAAAGTATTAAACTTTGGTATTGAATAGCCAATTAGATACGACAGTTGCTCATACTCAGCTGGACAAGAGCAACTTTTACTCACCAATTTCTTAGCCTGTTCAGAGGTTATAGCAATCTTGATCTGCTCATTGATGATACTTTCCATCTAAGCAGTTGTTATATGTGCATCATCATTTGGAGCAAGTTGAGAAATTAGTTGTGCCGCTATTGGAATTGATTCAACTCTGCATTCAAAGGTACCCTATACTCTAGATTCTTAGGCATAGGGTTCACGGGTGGAATATTGGAAACACTGTTGGACCCTTGATATGCTTAATTACTAATAAATGGGACAGGAACTGTGTTTACTGCAATATTATTTTATAATATCCCCATCATAGCATTCGTGTCATCATTGCATTCATCTTGGTGCTGAGCTAAGAGATTTGTTTGTCTTTATCCTTAATCAAGCGCTTCATTTGCTTATGTTCCAAGTTAAGGCAACATTATCAATGAGAACAAGCTCTTCCTCATCTCTTGGTTCTTCTGTTTGCTCATCTTTTGATGAATAACTAATACTTTCTTCTTGCCTTTATAATTGTGTAGTGAATTAAATTGTTCATTGCCTGGACTGGTAAAAGTGAGTAACAGGTTAGTCATTGGCATAGTCTACCATATAGACCACCTCCACTTCCATAATGTCCTCATTATTGACGTTTTCTACTTGCACTTGAATTTCTGAGCGACGCTTCCAATGAATGATAAGTTTAAAGTGTAGGACAAACAGTTCCTCAATTAGAGAACTTTAACTAAGATTAGTTTCTTCCATAAAAGTTGACTGAGTATGGGATCCCTTGAAAGATTCTCCCAGTTGTTGACCACAACAATGTTCATCAACCTTAAGTTTCTTCTCACAACTTATACTTGATGGATCTTGTCATTGAATGATCTCTAAAAGTGCACATCTGATGTAACGACTTTTCTTTGATCAATAAACTCTCTATTCTCATAAGGACTCAACCTTCGTAATTATTTGCCCTTTCACCAGAACCCTTGGCGGCAGATTCTTGGACACTATTCGGGTGTCACGCCTTGATGCTCACCGAGCGGGATATGTCTGGGCTTATTTGCAATAATAATTGATGATAACCTTTTAGTTGGATTTTTGTTTGCCCAGTTACAACAGGCCTTCCATTTTTTATTTAATTAGACACTTCTTCTTAGCAACTTATAGAACCTTGTGTACTTGAGAAAATAAGATATCAGACTTCTTCTTTTCCTCAAAAAGAGGTTAACGTAGTAAGCTCTAGGGCTACTTTATATCGTCAACAAAGCTATTCCTATTCACTCATTTCAGATTTTCAAATTGATTATGGATGGGAACAGTCACATTTGGCATCAGAGATTGTTGAGTAATAAGTTGCTCAGATAATAAATATTGAGCTCAAAATTCAACATTCTTTCTTCTTGTTTTTCTTTAAGTCAATTTTCCTCCAGATGAGAAAGCTTCATCATCATGCATCCCAGGTGCAAAAGGCTCAATGCAGAGAAAGGAGGCATTGAAAGGTGTTAAAGAAGTTTTCTTCCCAATAATAGTTTTCATCACAATCGGAGCTTCAGCAGAAGTCAATCTCTCAAAGACTAAGACCTCCTTTTGAGGAGCCTTGACAAAGTAGTAGGAGCAATAAATATTGGTCCATATACAAGTTGGTGTGCATAACTTGCAGGTGTAGTAATAGAACAAGGCATCATAGGATGACTTATAGAAGGTATACTATAGACACGTACGACAGTAGTCAAAGCGACTTCACAGAAATTTCCAAACCACCAAAGTGGATTGTGGCACCATAATTACATTCGCTAAATGAATATTGTACCACTTCCAAATTTCATTGCAAATGGAGTATTCTGAAAATTCTTCTTGCATAAATGAAAGATGGGGGGATTAATAACCAATATTTTNCCCCCCCCCCCCCGAATGTAGACACAAAGACATACATATTGATTATCCTTTCGGGACATCAAATTTCAATTTTTATTATTATAGTCTTGTTGACACTAAAGCATAATTATGACTAGTCAAAAATGAAAAGAGGAACCTTCCCCAGTGGAGTCGCTAGAAATGTGTGGGCTTCGAAAATTTTGAAGCCCAAGGACTCTGTTGTTGTTGTTGTTAAGAGCTTTGAGGACCAAACTTTCATAAGAGATTAGATTGTAGATAAGTCACTACCCAGAAATTTTACCCTCATATTATGATGACTTTTTTATCTGTTATTTGAGGTTTTCCACAGGCATAAACTCTTATGGTTAACTACCCCTCCTGGTAATAAGAGAACACTTTTGATTAAAACTAGTCATTAAATACTAAATATTTAACATATAGTAGCAGCCGACTTAGATTCTAAGTTATAACTTTTTATTATTATGATCTTAAAGCGGATGGTGGGGAAAATGATGCAAACACGATCAAGATCTAATAATTTTGTCGTCACAATTAGTTCTGGTCCCTGATCTACTAAATTAGAGAAGGTAGTTGACCCAACATGATTGAATGATTCTTGTCAACAACCATGGGTTGTGTCGTCCAATGGACACTTATAGATCTAGGGATGAATTTTATCTAAGGGGACAAATTTAAATCAATCATAGCTAACAGAAAGTTTTAAGTCAATCAGACGTACCCTTATAATTCACACTCAAAGAGCAAAAAGTTATTCGGGAACATAAGAGCTGCGACCATGACTATAATATAATAGTGACATTTCGTGGAAACAATTCAATCATTGAATTCTAGTCGTCAACGCAGTTAGAGAGATCGGAAAACATCCTTACTGGAATGAAATTACTTTGAGTGTGAATATAGTGTACACTCGATGTGGCATTCCCTCTTTATGAGCTGAAGTTGATCAAAAATTTGTCACCCTCTATAAATTGCTATGGAGGGTGGATGGAATTGCTTTAAGTGTTTGACTTGCAAGTTTTGGTTAATTACTTTGAAATTTTGATTTAAAATTTTAACACTCTAATTGGAATATTCCATCAACTCGGCCAAAATCAGGAATTGTAAGATATTGTAACATTTAAAACTTCTATGATTAAGATTCATTTGAAATTTATCAGTATAAGATCTTTAGAATATAAGTCACGTCGACCCTAGTCCTAATGAGGAGGATCAAACTAGATGAATTGGACTTGTAGATTATTATATTTGTGATTTGGATATTATTAAAACTTACTAGACTCGTCAACTCCGGTCGTTAAAAGGAGGATGATAGGGCTAGTTAGGTGGAACTTACAACTACATTCTATAGACAAGAAGGCTTTATCGATTGCTTTTCAAAATATGAATTATTTGAGTACAAGTTTAGTCTTAACCTGTGCAACATTCCTAAGCTATTTGTAAAAGCATTTAGAGTTTTAATTGAAGTCATTGAGAGTGGTGAATTTGCTAATGCATATGCATCTTAATACATTGTACAC
Organism: Phalaenopsis hybrid cultivar; assembly: GCA_002079205.1. NCBI lineage: Eukaryota > Viridiplantae > Streptophyta > Magnoliopsida > Asparagales > Orchidaceae > Phalaenopsis > Phalaenopsis hybrid cultivar. The sequence continues at coordinate 97,460 of JXCR01125026.1, forward strand.
ATATATTTGAAACAGTATATTACAAGTATGAAGAATTTTGAAATGCAAGTGCAAGACTTGAAATTTTCCAAACTTTGCTAATATAAATCAATACTTCGCTGTTTCGATACATTTGCATGGCTTGAAAGAATTTAAATTATTGAATTTGAAGTATGTTATCTGAATTAAAATAGCCTTAAATTTTATGCAAGATTTAAATCATTTGAAACAATGGAATTTCACTTGAACATTGTATTATTGGATCATATGCACGGTTTCATTTTGTGCTTCAAAAAGGGTTGTCTTCTGTCTGCTTGCAAATTGGAATTGCATATTTGATGGAGCTTCAATTTCAAGTTAAACATAGCATTTCAAATTAGAACATTTCAATTTCAATTTAAGCTTAATCTTCTGAATTTTAATATTTCAATTTCAAGTTAAGCTAAGCCCTCAAATAAATTAAGCTATTTTTGAAAGCACAAATATTTAATATTTTGGTCAATCTTAATAACTTCAAATGATTCAATCCTAAGAGTTAACTTTAAAAAGCCCAAATTTTGGAGTGATTTTAAATCCAATGAGTTTAACTTTGAGAAGGCAAAAATTAATATTTTGAATCATTTACATGTTCAAAACATCCTCATTTCAAATTACTTGCAAGTTAAAGAGTTCAAATTTTGAATATTTACAAATTAAAGAGTCCAAATAATTCAATTTTAAGCAATTTTATAAGTTCACAAAGTCCAAATTTTAAATTAGTTTGCAAGTCCAAGTTCACCCAAAAATTTAGCAACCTCTCAGCATCAACTGCTGTTGAGAATGGCAACCTTCAAAACTGTCTTAAAAGACTCGCTAGTCAATGCTATGAGACAATGCGGTCAGGGAGCAAAATGTGTATTTCAACATAAAATCTTAAAGATGTTATAGGCCTTCAATATACATGCAGAAAGGACAATTACAAGCGCAAATTTTTCTGAATAGGCACTTTAATTTCCGTGAACGGTACTTAATTCCTCGGACAGGTACTCGGGTTTTCCCAAGTTGGTACTTAAATATCCCGATTTTTATAAAAATTTTTCAAACAAGTCTGCAATTTCAATGAACGGTACTTGATTCCCAACGAAAAATACTTGAGCTTCCACGAATGGATATTTTAGGAAAATTTTCCCACTGTCCCAACTTGTTATACTTTTACGAGCGAAGTAGCAATGATGATGAAGTTAAAACACAAGAATAAAATACAAATTTTCCTGATTTTCTGATTTTTTTTCATAAAATGTATAATATATAATATATAACAAGTAAAGCAAAAAATAAAGTGGGGATGCAAAGGCTTGGTGCAAGGAAAATATGAGATCGATGAGCTGGGCTCAGGTTGGGTTTTAAGAGAAAGGTGGCGCAGAGAGGGGCACAGGTTAGGGTAGTGAGGCATGGGTTTCCTTTACTGTGTCAATTAAGGTTGACTAGTGAAAAGCGGGAGCAGCTCGGATAAGAGGGAAGTGATTAACTGTTTGTTAGGATTTAAAGTGGAGTAGAGCTTTCGATGCAGGGAGAGGCACAGACGACTGGGAAATTGGCATTGTATGAGTAAGGCTGATAAAGCTTGCGACAAAAGGGAAAAGTCCAGAGGCATCTAAGACTAGGAGTGATGACAACTTGGAAGATCACAAACAAAAGAGAGGCGGGTTTCGGTTATGTTTGGAGGCGTTTTTGCATGTGGAATAGAAGGAACAAATAGTGGAGACGTGTGGCCCTATAGTGCGGAAAAACGAGGGAGAAGGCTTCAGTGTGATCGCTGGGAGTTTTGTAAGTCTTTGCATGCGGCGATCCTGTTGTTGCTGCGAAACAATGGAAGGAGAAGCGGGGTTGTGCGCAATTATTCGAGTTCATATTCAGTCAGTTCAAGACCGGTTAATGAGGTTAAGCAATTCATATTTGAATTAACCGAATCATGTTGATCTAAACAATTACATAATTCATATAATAAATAGATTAAGCAAGCAAGCCCAAGTAATATTCTAGCCCATATAATAAATGGGACAAATTCAAGATAAGTATACTTGGGTCAAGTGAAATGTAAATCCAACCCATTAATCAAATTGATACCCTATTAATCATCCCTAATCAAGACAAATTATTGTGGCCTCTATACTCTACCTGACCAAGGTCCATAAGGAAAACAAGTGCCACATAGTGCCACATCAAAAACTAAGTGGCAAACAAAGTGCTTGTCAAATCAGTGGCCCAATCAATACAAGAGAACTCCAATGGGTCACACCATGCCACATGGCAAACCTAAACTTGTGTTCATTGGATGGCAAATGCCAAAATGGCAAGTTGCCTTCGTAGGTGTTAACCTAAGTTTACATTACTCAATAGTTTTAAAATATATATAAAATATGTTTAAGAAGACTTAAATTGCAAAAAATAAAAATATATAAAGTTTTCTTAAAAATCTCATAAATTTTAGAAAAATTCCTCGTGTCATCAAAAAAGACGTGAAATATTCATATTTTCTAGAATTATTAATTAATTTAAAATACTTAGTTAAAAAAAATCCAAAAACTAGGAAAAAAATTTGAAAATCATGAAGAAAATTATAACAAGTTTAAATCATGACCTCGTGTGAGCTCCAAAAAAAGATTAATGCATTCATCTTCACAAAGATTGCCAATACATCATAATTTCATTCACCTTCAAGAATGTGTNGTAATTTAAAATACTTAGTTTAAAAAAATCCAAAAACTAGGAAAAAAAATTGAAAATCATTAAGAAAATTATAACAAGTTTAAATCATGACCTCGTGTGAGCTCCATAAAAAGATTAATGCATTCATCTTCACAAAGATTGCCAATACATCATAATTTCATTCACCTTCAAGAATGTGTTATCATTATATACTTTTCCTAAGTTATTGAGAAAATTTCTAAGGCAGTCATAACCTCCTACAAAGCCATATGTACTTTTACGAATGTGCGAAGGCATTAAGAAATGTTTCTTGGCTCAATAAGTGTGTTACTGCATCACAAACCACATAATGTCATTTGGAAAAATGAAAAAAATACCAATGCGCTTGCAAAGACTAAAATAATCCTCANTAATGTGCAAAGGCATTAAGAAATGTTTCTTGGCTCAATAAGTGTGTTACTGCGCCACAAACCACATAATGTCATTTGGAAAAATGAAAAAATACCAATGCGCTTGCAAAGACTAAAATAATCCTCAAATACATAAGCCTCAAGCAAATCAAACATGATCAAAACGCACGTGTAAACGCACATTCCCCTATTGGGAAACCAGTTCTTATTAAAACATAGCTTCAAAAGCATGCTCATTGCTTCAAGTTACTTAAGCTATCCAGTAAATTGAGCCGTTTTGCCCTAAAATAATCTAAGTTCAACACAAAATGCTTGATCATTATATGATTCCAACCAGAGTTTTTAGAGGATGGTCTTGGATAATGAAACCTATAAGTACCAGCAAGATCCACAACTATCACAACCAAGGTTCATGGAAAAATACCACAAATATCAAATAAGCTGACAAATTTATGCACATGACTATAACAAGCTCTGCCCTGATTTGAAAGTATATAATCATGCTCAATACAGCAAGGCTATTTAAACTGAGATACTTTATAAATCCTTCAGACAATAGAGCTATGGGACCTTTAGAAGGCTTATAACTATTCCCAAGTTATTTGCCCACGCATGATAGTCATGTATGCAAGCATATTTGCGTAGACAATCACCAACATACTTAGTAAGGTCGAGCAATATCCAAGCTCAACAGTGCTCTTCCATTAGGGATGGAGTCTCAAGCCCATATTAAAACATGACCATTGAAACATAAAAGAATACAGGAATATATTTTGCCTCCTGAAAACAACCAACTTTACAAGAAGCTAACAAAAATCTCTCTTAAATGCTAATGAGACCACAAGTTGAGGTAATTCTTAGCAAATGCAATACAAAAGAAACTAGTGATGGCAATTAGCAACTATATAAACAGTTTGATTAATGACTTAAATCACACAGCCTAAATTACCTGATGCATAAATAAAATGAAAAAAAAATCAAGAAATAATTAAAATTCACATAAAAAATCAAAATTAATTAAAAAGAGAATGAGGCATAAATATCAATAAATGAAATCATTTTAATAGCTGACCATTTTTAAGTATCTAGTTGGAAGTCCAAATTGTACTTCAAGAAGTCTAGGACTACTCCTTTCAAAAACTTTACATTGCTTCCATGTAACAGAATGCGCATCTAAAGAAAAGTGAGAAGTTAATGAACAAGAATGAGCATCTGAAAATGGATCAACAGTTAATACAAGCTAAAGATATTAAACAAAATTGTAGAGACCAATAAAAAAATGAAGTAAGAAGGAGTTTATAATTTTAACAATCTATGTCATACGTTGGGTGCATAAAGACTGTCCATATCATATTAAGGGATCAGTCTTTACTAAAGGACTTAGCTTTACCATTAAAATATCAAATCCTAGATTAGAAGAAAAATGTGTACAAAACGTAGATGATGGGAAAAAGACAATTACTTGGCTTCATTAAAAGTTGGACAACCTGTACACCTCTTGAACAACAAAACATGCAATAGATTTTATTTCAGAACTATACACACACCCTCCTTTGAGGCATGTCTGATTTAATAAACTTCTAGGGAATGCAAATGTAATTTGTTTCACAATTTCAAATTAGGAATTTGTTTCAACTATAATTAATAGAATATTTAATTTATTTAATACTTCCATACCCAACCCAAGTAAAAATTGGTAAAAAAAAAGAATAATTGAATCATCATTAAGACTTTGAAGCACCCTCCTTATAAGAAATAAAAAACTCAAATTCTCAACCAAACACAAGGAAAAAAATAATTTTTTCACTTCATTTCTCCTCAATCAAACAAGCACATGGAAATTAATTTTAATTCACTTTCTTAAACAATTCCATTTCATTTTATTTTTTATTTTTATTTTAATTTCTTCACTTTTAAAGTTATCAAATCAACTGAGACCTAAGAGTCCAGATACTCATAAATCCATGTCATATTTTAATAGGAACCCCTTGTCAAAGAACGCATGAGACATCTAACAGATTCTAACTTAGGATAACCATTTCATCACCAATTTAACCACAGTTAAAGCTCAACTGACTAGCCTGCCAGACAAAGAGAAACATACTACAAGTTACACAAATAGAGTGGAAATTGGAAAAGATTTTCTTCCATTATTTAGTAAATCAGTCTACTCATTACTAAGCAGAAGAGATTACAGTAATAAGCCTGATCTGATATCACCAACAATAATGGCATCCCTACGCAATTTTAATACCCTGAAATTGCATATACCCTACCATAGCCAATAAGTGAGTTTGGCATACAACACACAACATAGATGCAAAAGAAAAGGTAATCGTGGAGTGTTTTAATTTATCGAAAATAAGAAAGATAGATTCCAGTAATGGCTCAAATCTAACTTCACCAAAAAATTTGCAGGCAAGTTTATCATGCTCTGAAAGAAACCATTTGTTTAATACAGCTCTCATAAGCATCTGTTACTGTTATCTTAATTTGTGATTCCCAAACTTCATCAATGGATTGCAGATGTTTGTAGCACGACATACTGCAAATGCGGGTTACAGTTATAACATGACCAACGGTATGCTATGTTTCTCATAAGTAAACTGAATGAGTTATATTTATAGTGTCCTAATACCTTTATACAATTTTGGAAAAAAGAATCTCGAAGATGTCAATATGCTCGTATCTTTTAAAATTACAAAATGCCAAACCAGATAGAAAACCATAAATCAGATAAAATCACTAATTCAAGTTCTCAAGATAAACATAATGAATCGACTACACGGTAATAATGTGAACTAACATAAACTCAAACAAATAAAACAAATTTTTAAATGATGACCATCTCCAACTTCCTCCCACAAGGACAATGTTCCATCAACACAAATACAGGCGATAGCATCACCAAATTCTGGAGGAATCCAAATAATATTCATAATGCCATCTGCATGCACCTATAGAAATATATCACATAAAATCATCAAACAATTATACAAGGATAGATATCACCAAAACTGTAAAGCATGGCAAAAGAAATATGTCAACTAACATAGCGCCCAAATTGATGCAATAAAATTGAAAATTTGTTTCTAAGGAATTGGAGTTACAGAACTATATACCAAAATGTAAGTTACTGATAATTTAAAGGAAAATATATAATTGTGACCCAGCTATAAGGGTTGCTAATATGGAATTAATTGTCATTAATTCAATGAAGGAACTAGGAATCTGCACTTTGAATCCAAACTAATCATGATTTGAAATTAAACTGAAACAAACATCAAATTTAAATTTGTAACCAAGTTGACATAAAATTTGAAATACAACGGTTTTTTCATTTTGAATTAAAAAGTAAAACTGTGACTCAGGTTGGTTAGCAAGAAGTAAATGGGTTTGGCTTAATTTGATTTGAATTCACATGTATTAGTAGTAGAAAATAAATTTCTAAACTATAAATTTGGGATCAACATTTAATGTTTGATTATATGGCTCAAACACATAAGTAGGCTCAATGTACGTAGGTATGGCATGATTCAACTTGAATTTTTTTTTTTTTTTTCAATTAATCAAACCCCGAACCTATACCAAACAAAACAAATGGGTTCATGCTAATTTGCAAGAAACCAGCAAAACTCAAACCAAATCAAAATTACAGACATTTGTTGAAGTTGACACCCACCGTGCCTCGACTTATTTTATATTCATTTAATCTGAAACAAATGGCCAGACAATTTATGAGGTTTAGCCGGATCGAATATATGTCATATCAAACAGTTTTCAGGATTTACTAAATCTTACTCGAATTAAAAGCAACTTGCATTAACTTTAATATAAAAAACACTAAGCGTACACAGCATTTGCTTCATACATCTAGGGTTTAAGGTGAAGAAGCGCAGTTAAAAAGAGAAGGGGGAGGGAGAGAGAAAGAGACGGAACTGACCATGAATTTTGAGGAGCGAGAAATGGAGTCCGAATTGTGGATGGCGACGGAGCCATCAGCGTAGCCCACAGCGAAACGCTGCCCACAGTAGTTCCAGCTGCAGCATTGCGCGCCTTTGTCCAGCGTCGCCAACTCCCTTTCCATCACCACGCTCACCGTCGTCAAATTGACGAGTACCTACGGGGCTATCTTAAAAACTAATAAAAAGACGAGTTGAAATCTCTCAAATCGAGCAAACAGTCTCGACTCTCGACCTCTCGGGACGAACAATCATTTTTTTTTTATTGTATGGAATGTGAGGCTACGCCCAATTTTAATAAAAAAAATACTGAGTTTTAAATTATAGAAAGAATATAATTCTTAATAAAAATAAAAAGAAGAAAATAAAAATTACGACAAAAACAAACATAAAGAAAACCAACTATCACAGTAATAGCTACAACCTATAATTGATATAGCAACAGATCTATAAATTGACACCAGCAACAATACTTGAGAATATCAACAACATCTAAAAGAAAGCTTGGAGTGATAAACCTGCCAAAAAAAACAAAGAAAAGAACAACCAACAAAAGAAACAAACAAAAACAAGTGAGGAAAGAGATCAATAGTGTTATTACTATTATAATCAAGAAACGGTTAAAATATAACGAGAAGAAAATAATGAAAAAACCGAGCTCAAAACTTACTATTATAATGTTTCTTAGGAAAATTAGAAAATAGAAAAGACTTCATGAACTTATAGAAGAAATGGAGAACATTCAACAGAATAATTTGGATTACCAAATACCAATTAATGAAAATCGTAACACGCATAGACCATCAAGGGATTACACTAATCCTACGACAGATGAAATTCACCTAAGTTTCAAACTCCTATCTTAGAAGCTAACACATTTGAATTGAAGTCTATTATTATCCAAATAGTGTAGAACAACCAATTTGGGGGAACCCCATCTGAGAATCCAAATTTATGCTTGGCAAGTTTTTTAAAACTTTGCGCTCTATTTCGTTATAATGACGTGTCAAACGGTGTTGTTAGAATTAGGTTTTTTCCCTTTCCTTGAGGGATAGGACTAAAATGTGGTTGAACTCATTAACACCTAGATCAATTAGGACTTGGGGGTGTTATTACTATTATAATCAAGAAATAGTTNAGTAGTTCCAGCTGCAGCATTGCGCGCCTTTGTCCAGCGTCGCCAGCTCCCTTTCCATCACCACGCTCACCGTCGTCAAATGGACGAGTACCTACGGGGCTATCTTAAAAACTAATAAAAAGACGAGTTGAAATCTCTCAAATCGGGCAAACAGTCTCGACTCTCGACCTCTCGGGACGAACAATCATTTTTTTTTATATGTATGTAATGTGAGGCTACGTCCAATTTTAATTAAACAAAACAATGAGTTTTAAATTACAGAAAGAATATAATTCTTAATAAAAATAAAAAAAAGAAATAAAAATTACAACAAAAACAAACATAAAGAAAACCAACTATCACAGTAATAGCTACACCCTATAATAGATATAGCAACAAATCTATAAATTGACACCAGTAACAATATTTGAGAATATCAACATCTAAAAGAAAGCTTGGGAGTGATAAACCTGCAAAAAAAAACAAAGAAAAGAACAGCCAACAAAAGAAACAAACAAAAACAAGTGAGGAAAGAGATCAATAGTGTTATTACTATTATAATCAAAAAACAGTTAAATTTTAACGAGGATAAAATAATGAAAAAACCGAGCTCAAAACTTACTATTATAATATTTCTTAGGAAAATTAGAAATTAGAAAAGACTTCATGAACTTATAGAAGAAATGGAGAACATTCAACAAAATAACTTCGATAACCAAATACCAATTAATGAAAATCATAACACGCATAGGCCATCAAGGGATTACACTATCCCACGACAGATGAAATTCACCCAAGTATTCAAACTCTTATCTCAGAAGCTAATACATTTGAATTGAAGCCTATTATTATCCAAATGGTGTAGAACAACCAATTTGGGGGAACCCCATCTGAGGATCCAAATTTACGCTTAGCAAGTTTTCTCGAACTTTGCGCTCCATTTCGTTATAATGATGTGTCAAATGGTGTTGTTAGAATTAGGTTTTTTCCCTTTCCTTGAGGGTAGGGCTAAAATATGGTTGAACTCATTAACACCTAGATCAATTAGGACTTGGGGGTGTTATTACTATTATAATCAAGAAACGGTTAAAATTTAACGAGGAGAAAATAATGAAAAACCGAGCTCAAAACTTACTTGATAAAAAAGTATTAAAATTTCATTCAAACTATCGAATACATAAAAAATGTTCAAAAAGAGGTTGAATTTTGATAATGGATGACGTTCGTCAAAGCTTAATACCAAAACTCAGCAAAAAGTGAAGATCAAGTATTAAAAAGAACAATAGAACAACCACTAATAGCAAAATAACAATGAGGGACAAAGAAGATCAAAAAAATAGCATGATCGCTGAATCTAATAAATGCAACAGCCACAAACCATTAATAGCAATTATCACATCCACTAATCAGTGAGAAATAACAACACCCACAACCACTAATAGCAACAACGAATTGTTAACAACACTAAAAAAAACACCTGAGAGAGAGAGAAGGTCAAAGCCATTCCCTACAACCAAACAGAAACAATTAACCTCATCAACCGACCTCATGAAGAATAACAAAAGAATTGAAACAATGATCAGAAAAAATACATATATAATATTAAAATTTCATCCAAAATTTAGAATATGAAAATATATTATGAAAATTCGTTGAATTTTAATAGAGGCAATAGATGATCAAATATTAAAACCAAATCAAAGCATAAAGTAAAGATCGTAGAATAGTATCTGATCAATATTAAAGCCCGCAATAAAATAAAGATAAAACCAAGACAAACATATCAAAAAAAAAAAAAATACAACCAACATTAATAGGAAAAAAATATTTAAAAAATATATCTAAGAGCCCATAAGAAAAGAAGGGACTTGAAGGATACAAAGCATAAAAGAAAAGAAAATCCATAATGGTTTAAGAAAAAAAAAAGCTAATATGATAAAGGAAAAAGCAATAGAAAAGAACATTATCAATACCAACCAAAAAACAATTCAAACAAAAACAAGAAGAACAAAAAACCAACATAAAGACAATAAAGAGACTAAAATGTGAAAACATAAAGCAAATAGACAATAGTAGGAAAACTTGGAAAAACAAAAACTAAAAAGAGCTAAGAACTACAAAAGATCATAAATTGAAACCATAAAAATCAATTATAAAATTTGGTACATTTCTCTTAAATTTTCATTTACTACTTTTTAAAAAAAAATTATTTAATGAATATTACCAATAATAGAATAAATAGGAGTAAATTTCTTTTTGAATGTTCAAGAATTTGCAAAGGAAGAAGATGAAATCTCCTCTGAATTTTATAGGAAAAAGTTTTTAGAATGATATAAAACTTGGAAATTATTAGAAGCAATAAAAAAATACCCATAAAGAACACATTTATTCATAAAATAGTGAGAAAGTTGATATTCAAAAAAGAGAGGATCATGATTTTTAATGCTATTAGAAGAAAGAACACAANTAGTTAAAATTTAACGAGGAGAAAATAATGAAAAAATCGAGCTCAAAACTTACTAGATAAAAAAAGCATTAAAATTTCATTCAAACTATCGAATACATAAAAAATGTTCAAAAAGAGGTTGAATTTTGATAATGGATGACGTTCGTCAAAGCTTAATACTAAAACTCAGCAAAAAGTGAAGATCAAGTATTAAAAAGAACAATAGAACAACCACAAATAGCAAAATAACAATGAGGGAAAAAAAAGATCAAAAAATAGCATGATCACTTAATCTAATAAATGCAACAGCAACAAACCATTAATAGCAATTATCACATCCATTAATCAGTGAGAAATAACAGCACTCACAACCACTAATAACAACAACGAATTGTTAACAACACTAAAAAAAACACCTGAGAGAGAGAGAAGGTCAAAGTCATTCCCACAACCAAATTGAAACAATTAACCTCATCAACCGACCTCAAGAAAAATAACAAAAGAATTGAAACAATGATCAGAAAAAATACATATATAATATTAAAATTTCATCCAAAATTTAGAATATAAAAATATATTATGAAAATTGGTTGAAATTTAATAGAGGCAATAGATGATCAAATATTAAAACCAAATCACAGCATAAAATAAAGATCGTAGAATAATATCTGATCAACATTAAAGCTCACAAAAAAATAAATATAAAACCAAGGCAAACATATCAAAAAAAAAACACAACCAGCATTAATAGGAAAAAAATATTTAAAAAATATATCTAAAAGTTCATAAGAAAAGAAGGAACTTGAAGGTTACAAAGCATAAAAGAAAAAAAAAATCCATAATGGTTTAAGAAAAAAAAAAGCTAAAATGATAAAAGAAAAAGCAATAGAAAAGAACATTCTGAATACCAACCAAAAAACAATTCAAACAAAAACAAGAAGAACAAAAAACCAACATAAAGACAATAAAGAGACTGAAATGTGAAAACATAAAGCAAACAGACAATAGTAGGAAAACTTGGAAAATCAAAAACTAAAAAGAGCTAAGAACTACAAAAGATCATAAATCCAAACCATAAAAATCAATTATCAAATTTGGTACATTTCTCTTAAATTTTCATTTACTACTTTTTAAAAAAAAGTTATTTAATGAATATTACCAAGAATAGAATAAATAGGAGTAAATTTATTTTTGAATGTTCAAGAATTTTCTTCAGTCAATATAAAATATGTTGTAATTTGCAAAGGAATAAGATGAAATCTCCTCTGAATTTTATATGAAAAAGTTTTTAGAATGATATAAAACTTAGAAATTATTAGAAGCAATAAAAAAATACCCATAAAGAACACATTTATTCAGGAAATAGTGAGAAAGTTGATATTCAAAAAAGAGAGGATCATGATTTTTAATGCTATTAGAAGAAAGAACACAAAGATTATTAATATTCATCTCTCTTAAATTGAGAATATCACAAGTTTTTAGACATTTATAAATAATTTTTCAAGTTTTAAAAGCAAATTTTATGGCATAACCTTTAAGCCAATTAGTTTAAACCAATCCACACAAGGAAAAGTTTCATATACGTAGAAATACACAAACTTGTAATGGTAAATGTTATCATTATTCCAGAAACAAGAATAACCATGAGAAATGGTAATTTTACGAATAAGATTAATAAAATTGCAATGAGGATTTATAAAAATATCAAAGTTCCAATAGTTATTACAAAAAACATTACAAGTATTAGCGTTAATCGATAAATTAAACCAACTAAAAAGAATGTCACCAAAATTTTCTTTTACAGAAGAACCATTAAACTAAGGGTCATAAAAGAAGGAAAGGTGACTGTTAAAATCAACCTTAAAATTTAAAGTAGGTCTAATTGTTTTTGCCACATTAACTAAATCTTTCAAAAAAAAAAAAAAGAAACTCTATAATAAGAAATCTTCCAAATAGAATCATAATTATTAAAACACCATTCAGCTAAAAGAGAATGAGAATTATAAAATTTTCCAAATGATTTAATATTTACAAAAAATTAATGGTATCTAATAATGGAAGTCCAAGACCACAATGTTTTGGCATATTACACTTATCAAAAAGAAATTGTGTGAAGCTTTCCACCATCTTCGTTACTTTGAGGAAAATTAGAAATCATTGAATAAATTTTCTTTCTCAAACCTTTTGGTAAAATAGTAAAAAAAAACCAGTAATAAATATAACTCCAAATAATGAATTTAACAAACTGATCTTACCAACATAACATAATAAGTTTTGCTTCCATCCCTCCAACCTATTATAAATTTTATCAAAAAGTAAATGACAAGTTTGGAAGGTTTAATAATACTGCCAAGATAGTTCTAAGGAAGGTTTCACGATCAAATCTATCATTGCCACCTGCATTGGTTGTGTGATAAAAAGTCTGAACCCATTTAAAAAAACAAAAGGGATTTTACATACATGACACAGAATTATTATGCATTTACACATCTAACATATGTACTTTCAATTTTACATATTAACACTCAAATTCTTAACACCAAGTTAGAAATATCATCAAAACTAATTCTTCAAAATAAAATAAATATTTTTATAACACCAATGTGATATAATTGTAAATATGAAACTTTAGGTGTTATATATGTTTAACAAAAGACTTATGTGGTGCAAATTTCTCAAAAAAATAAAAAGGATATATTTTTTTCCTGAAAATAGTGAGAACCCAAGTTGAGTCATATACAATGGGCTTATTCTAATGTAAAGACCAAATAAGAGGTCTTAAGAGAAATATATGCTGACTAAGAGAGTTTTTTTTTTGTGAGAGAAAGGGGGACATGAAATGTGTATTTCACTTTTAAAAAATTAGTGAAGGTAATATTTGTGTTTTAATATCAAATATTTTAGTCTTATGGTTATAAAAATAAAATTTAAGGTGTTAAGCATGTAAGAAAATAAGAATTGTGTGGTGGTTATATACCCCCAAAAAAAGTTGGTCATTACTCTTGAAGACAACATGGAGACTCAAAACTAAAGACTAATTTGTATGATTAAAATCCATCAATCAAGAGCAAGTAGAAGACTACAAGCTCATAATTTATATGCAAGGGGGTGTATAAAGTTTTTATCTCCATCCATAAAGATAACACCCTTTACTGGACTCTCAATTTCTACAGCACTAGTGTCTTTAGTCTCCACCAGTGTAAGATTCTTCTTTTGCATATTGGTTTTGATCTTTCTTGAGTTGCCCTCTAAAACTAGTGGAACAATCCAGACGATGAATCTGTAGAATCCTTCATATGTTTGTGGGAATGTTAAACTTTAGAAATGATTTTTTTATATATTTCAGACAATGATGGAGTCTAACAATACTCAATTTTGAATTGACTAAAAAAAGTTAAAGACTTTCATTAAATGGCCTTCACAAACCCATAAATCATATCTATGAGCTGCTCTCTCGATATGATGGCCTCTTTAGATTTATGATTCTTTTCAAACTAGACCTTGAAGGTAAACATATCAAAATCATAAGCCCAAGCTTACAAATGACATACGCAGTTGTTTGGATTATTAGTCTTATCTACCTCTTATGGCTTCCGAGCTTTATGTAACTAAAAGTCAATTTTTTTCATCATGTTCTTAAAAATCATTCTAATCACTTCCCACTTAAGGGAATAAGTATTCTTCATCCTTTCATTGAAAGGACATAAAAAATCTCTCATTAGTACAAGCTTTGACTACTATTGTTGTTGTTGAGGTGGTGATGTTGACAACATTTTAGCTTTAATGTGTATTGAATGCTTGCTTTGTCCACAACCGACACTAATAGAGGTTTTCTCTACTTCTTAAAATCATTTAAAGATTTTCTTAAGAAATTAGTTGAAAAACAACTTCTCAAAGATTTTTAAATAGGTTGAATCAATGTAAAGCAATAGCTTAAATTAGTTTAAACTTATGTTATTTGACTTTTTTATTACAATAATTAGTTATTTTTGTCATTAAATTAAATATGTGGTGATTTTAGGGAGAAATTTAATTTAAATATAGCAACACAGTACTGGCCACAAAACTTTGCAATGCTAGATGGTGTTATTTTAAGGAAAATTCTTAGAGATCAGCGTTGCATTGTAAAAAAAGCCATATGGATTAGATGTTGGAATGACCACTTTCATTGCAAATATGGGTGTCATATATGTATCAATTATAGGAAATTAAATTAAGCCACTAGGAAAGATCACTTTCATTTACCTTTTGTTGGATCAGATGTTAGATAAGCTAGCTGACCATCGATATTTTTGCTTTTTAGATGGATATTCTGAGTATCATTAGATACCTATGATACACCAAAATAATATATAGTTTTAAGTATTTATTTTATGCTTATTTTCTATGATATTGCACTTTAAAGAAGGGTATTTTCATCCTTTTGTTGAAGGTATATCAGTTTTAGTCATTTGAAGGAAAAGTAGCAAAATGAACAAAATTTGGAGCCAAAACAGTGAATTTTCAAATTCTGGCACAAGATACACCAGATTGGCTCATGATGCTCCACATTGGCACCAAATGTGTCGGATTGGCGCTAGATCCATCGAATTGGTGCCAAATGCACCGGATTAATGTCAGATGCGCCAAAACCCAAAACAGTGTGATCTTCAGCAAACTAGCAAATGATGCGCCAGATTGGTGATAGATGCACCATTTGACAGAGAATTGGCACATGATGAGCTAGTTTTGGCGCTAGATGTGCCAGAGATGAATTTTTACCAATTAAGTCGGATTGAGACAAATTTTGCATGCATTTTCAAAGGGGGGCTTGTTCTAAACACCTCTTGGAGTAATTCAATGTATCTAGACACTTTGAAAGGTTCTTTTATGAAGGGATATGTCTCTTGGATCAATGAACATGTCTTTTGAATTCAAAAGCGTTGACTCTTGGATAGAATTTTGGCGGTAATTTTGAATTTATTTTGGAGGGAGGCATCCTTTAACAAAAGGAGAGGGAAGTCTAGGGCTAAGAGAGGGCATGAGTGGATGTGGCGTGAAAGCAATGAGAGTTAGAGAGAGAGAGAGAGAGAGAAAGTCAAGGGCTTGGAGATTTTCTTCAAACATTGTAAGAGGAGAGGGAATGTGAAATATTTCTTCTTCATTACTCTTCTAAGAGAGAATTGAGAGTGCTTGTAAAAAGTTAAAGGCTTGGAGAGAACTTCTAGGGATTTGCTTGGGAAGGATTGTGAGATAAGTTGTGTCATTTATTTATTTTATTTTATAAACTTGTTTTATATGTGAAATCTGTGTTTTTTCTTATCCTTCTCATGAATTCTGAGTAATCTTCTTTATCCTCCTCCCTACTTTGAGATATGGTTTTGTGAAGAATTTATTTTATTTTATATGATTTTAAATGTCAATAATTTGTGATGATTTGAACTCCGATCTTCATTTAATTTTTTATATGGTCAATTAAGAAGGATCACATATGGGTTATGATTACTCAGAATTCATATGTTTAGAAAGGGCTATGTTTCTACAACATGGGGAGAATCACATTTGATTTCATGGGAGAGTATTTCATGCATGAAGTTGGGTGCAAATAAAGAGGGAAATATACTTTATTGGATGCAGAATTGGATATTTTAAGGTGACTGATTAAAATCCCTAATTTGGTCTAGTCGATTAGAAACTAATGTGAGACTATTAGCCCTCAGGTGAGGGAGAAGTGAAAGCCCTAGAGTGGCAGTGAGTATCCTCCTAGCCTAACTACGGAATTAGGGACCAAACCTGGATTAGTCAATATTCTTTATGCACTCAAAAGAGGTTAAAGAATAGGATTGCTCATATTTGACACAAAATAATTTATATATATATTTTCAAATGATTTTAATTTCTTCACAATACATATACTCATTGTAAAGGGAAATGATGCTTTCTGAAATTTGAACTTTCCATCACAAAAACTTAGTTTAATCTTCGTATGTTTAATTTTAGAAGTTTAGCATTTAATTTAGTTAACTTTGTCTTTCAACTTCATTTTAATTAGCATTCATTTGTTACTTAATATTCAAATTTACCACTTTACTTTTTGTAGTTTTAAAATTTGTACTTTACATTATAATCCTAAGAACTTATTTACAGGCACTTCTAACTTTCCTGTGAGATCGATATCTAGGACTTCATTAGAGCCCTTTATTACTTGAGAGATACATACACTTGCAGTATTTTTAAGGTGGATTTGGCAGTTTAAAGATTTTTAAAAAATAAAACTATTTTAACTGAAGTTATTTTGTTGGGATTAATTTACATATTTGTTATTGTATCTGCCGTATGCATTTTATAATATTAAAAAAAATTTGCAGAATTAACACACTAAATCTACCTACATCAACCTATTGCTTCTAAGGATTAAAAAAGACGACATTCACAAGTCCATATGGGACTTTTGCACTTCGAGGAATGTCTTTTGGGTTTGTAGCATACTTGCTACATTACAACAGTGCATGATGTCTATTTTTTGCGACCCAATTGAGAAAGGAATACAAGTTTTTATGGATGTTTTTTTAGTGTTTGAACCTTCATTTAACTCTTGCCTAGATCATTTCGCAAAGGTGATGAAATGCTATGAAGAGACCAACTTTGTTCTTAATTTGGAGAATTGCTACTTCATGGTTTTTGGAGGAATTGTGTTAGGTCATAAAATTTCTAAAAGTGGTATGGAAGTGGAACCAGCAAAGATTCAAGTTGTAGAACAACTTTCCCTCACTTACTATTGTGAGAGAAGTTAGAAGTTTTTAGGATATGCTAGATTTTATAAGCGATATATTAATGATTTTGTTAGAATCGTTAAACCTCTATGCCATATTTTAGAGAAATATGTCCTATTTAATTTTTACCATGAATGCTTAAATGCCTTCAATACGTTGAAAGAAAAGTTAGTCATGGCTCCTATAGTTTTCTCACTTAATTGAAGAAAATTATTTGAGTTAATGTGTGATGTCAGTGACTAAGCTATTAGGCACTTTTAGGAGAATGACATGATGAGATGTTTAGAGCTATATATTATGCTAGTAAGACTCTTAACGAAACTCAATTTAATCGTACCACTACTGAGAAGGAGCTTTTGGCTATAGTATATCCTTTTGATAACTTTATGCCCTATTTGATTAGAACTAAATATAATATTCATACAAAATTGTACAAGTCACTGACCCTTGGGCCAATAGGCCATAGTCTATGTCGAGACAACTCAAGAGACAAGCAATTGGGTGCCAAGGCGCTACATTACTGGTGCTCAGGCGCCAGACCCATGTGCGCCTAGGTGCCCATACACAACTTGGCAAACAGGGAGACTGACTCTAAGGCGCCAGCCTCTTAGTGCGAGCAATTGTCTGAGGTGGTTTTTAGTAGTTCATGTAGAAGCTGTGGGGAGTTATTTAAGCAGCTAGAGAGCTTAATGAGAAGATTTTCTAAATTCTTTTGAAGAGGATGAATTGAGGAAGGAATAGAGAGCTATAAGTTGGCTGCAGAAAAGAGGGAGGAGTTTTTGTGAGGGATTCAGTGAGAAATTGAGTTGTATTGTGAGGAGAGTATTCAGGAGAGCAGCAAGGGATCAAGAGATCTTTAGGGGAGCATTCTCATAGCTTTTTGAAGGAGAGAAAGCTAAGTATTTTGTATAATTATTGTTTTATTTCTATAAACATAATTATTTAGTGAATTTTCTTATTTCCAATGATGCTTTCCAAATAATTCTATTTTACTTTTCCTTGTGATGATTAAGTAGGATGTGTAGGAGTTCAAAATGTTCTTAAAATCATTTTTGAGTTCTTAGTGTGATGAGTAACCTTTGATTCTTCATTTACTTTTTATTCTGGGAAAGAGAATTGTTAAAATGTGTTGTGAACCATAATGACTTGGGAGAGTTATGGTAGAATAACTTGGTTATTCACATTGATCTATAGAGGATAGTGGAAGTACTTTGTAGGGAGATGCAAATGTTAGGGAAATAGTCTTTTAAGGGTTCAAGTAGGGATTTAAGGAATTAAAGCTAATTTAACCAAACTTCTTTGTGCATTTAGGAGAAGGTAAAGAAGAGAGTTGCTCCTATTTGTCATTAGCAACATTCACAATTGACATCTTACTTTTCCTACACTCCACTTGTATCATTTCGAGGGAAAGTATCTATATACCATGATAATCACTAATCCAATTAGGATAAGTAAGGTTTCTGTTGGATTTAACATTTAAAACTGATTGAAATACTATAGTATTAGTTTATAGAGATCTACCTTAATCTAAATTCCAGGCAAAGAACTAAACCTAGTAAGTTGGAACTTCTCTTAATTCTAATTGTCTCGTTCCCTATGGGATTGACATTTCAGACTAAAAAATTTAATATTACTGATACAACACGTATGAGCTGCCATAGTGTGAGTGCACCTGGAAGTGGGTATCAATGGTTATATTATCATTGTTGTATCATTAGATGATTTGAAGATGGAAGGAATGCAATGAAATATTTGTTTGCTACAACTAACATTCTATTTAAATAATGCTTCTAACAATTTTTTTGTGTAGGTTGAGAAAGTCAGATGTAAACACCCAATAACTGGTGTAAAACCCAACATTAATCAAAAGGGAAGAATCCTACATAATAACACACCTAAAGTAAATCGACCTTCAACAAAATAGAAAATTAAACAACAATGGGTAAGGTGTAATTTCCTTTGGTTGGCCTATACCCAAAAAACATTTTAAAACCTATGAAACAACCTTTAACAACCTCACAAATTAAACAACTATGAGCAAGGAGTAATTTTCTTTGGGTGTCCTATACTCAACAAACATTTTATACCCTATGAAACAACCCTTAACGACATCACAAATTAAATAAATATGGACTTGTTGGTCACCAACATGAGAAGAGTGAGATTTTATATATATATACATATATATATATATATATATACATATAATTNGGGGTAAAGTCATATGAGGAAAACTTCTAACGCCTTCCATGTCCATTTTGTGTTGGAGACTTTGGTATTCCTTGCTTCCCACTGATGACATCTTAAAGATGAAAGGATTGAGGGGTCCTTCTATCTGCTATCTGTGCAATGCTGAAAAAGAATCTTTAGAACATATATTTTTTACTTGTGGCTTCTCTCAAAGAGTCTGGTCAGGCCTTCTTGCTCAACTCAAAATTGATACTTTCACTTTGGTTAATTACTTTGATCGAGTGAAAGTAATTAATCGTGGACCTTTACAAATTCTGATTAACCGTGTACCTTTACAAATTTTCATTTTTTTTAAATTTTCATGCATGTAGAATTCACTTTAACATGGAAAAGAAATTTTATTTTTGTAAATTTTTTATAGACTAGTGTAGTCCACAGGTTAATTACATTGATCGAGCTAGGACTACAAGCAACCAAAGAGTATCAGGGGCAACATTCTTATCAAGAGTCGGTGAATAGTACCATCGATCCTTACCCTCTCCTTTTGTTGAAGGTCCTTAAGGTAGGAGATACTATTCTAAATCCCACTTTGTTTCCCTCATTTAGCAGACATTAGCTTTATGGTCATCTCCCTAGCTACCTACACCTTAGACTTACACAAGCACGATGATTCATATGTGGAAAAAACAAATATCTTCATATGCTCACAAGGATTTAAATACCTTAGAGAAGGCGCAAATCCTTGAGCATTAGGTCTAATTAATGTAAGACAAGCAGTGTAGGGCATTTTTATTGATTTAGGCAAATTATTGGGTCCCAAAACATAGTTTGGAGGATCTCTAAAAGTTTTGATGAATTATTTTTTTGAATAAAGAATAAAAAGTTTTTCAAAATATCCAAAAGATCATAAAAGTGTTCGGGAATAACCCTAAACAACTTTTAGAACCCTTTGAACTGTTTCAAGTTCATTTGGACTTATTCAATTGATTAATTAATCATTCAAAGTTAAATTTATATTTTGTGGTAATTAATCTATCTTATGCTCAATGAACTTTAATGTTTTAATTATTGCATGAGCAGGGTACTTAGACATTCACTCGATGTTTTATTTAAGAGTTATGTAACTGGATGTCATTAAGGACAAACTTAAATCATTAAGGATCTTGGACTAATGATTAAAGTTGGGCTTATAGTGTTTTGAAGTTATCCATGATTCATTTAGTTTCCTTTTCTAAATCTCATCAAGCAAGTTTAAATCAGTCCTAACTCACTACTAAACCCTTAAGTCAAGTTTTCATGATAAATTTGCAATAATGAGAGATATAAAATTAAGTGGATTTAATTCTCGTTAAAAGATTACATTGATCACCGATTAAGGGGCTTTAAATGAGTAAGTTATGATCTTCCTAGCCCAACCCCACTACCATAGGATCATCCAATTAAATTAACTTCCAAGTCATAATAATTTAGGATAATTACAATATGACCCCTATTGTTGTTGATTGTCAGAATGGATATCCAGAGGCCCGGTTTAATTTAATATATATATATATATACATATATATGTATGTATATATATACATATATATATATATATATATATATATACATACATATATNTAGGATCATCCAATTAGATTAACTTCCAAGTCATAATAATTTAGGATAATTACAATTTTACCCCTATTGTTGTCGGTTGTCGGAATGGATATCCAAACGCCTGGTTTAATTTAATATATATATATATATATATATATATATAACTTGACAGAAGTAGTATTTTAAAATTTGAAAATACAAAACCTAACTGATCTCATATCCTCAGTAGTTTAAATAAACGAGCCTAATACCACAAGCAATGCATCTATCCCGAAGGGTAATAAAACTACTCACTTGTAAGGCTCGATTAAATAAACTAAAGAATTTATATCAACCATTTAAGTCTGTGAAAAACCATTTTTTATGTTGACCGACAAGTTCCTCTATTTAATACCAAATAAATTAAAAAAAGTTTATATTAAGCTGGGTTCTTAAATGTTTTTTATAAGTGCAAGTCCCTATAATTAATTTCATCTTAGATAACTGAAGTTATCCAAGAAAACTCTCGATAAAAATAAGGGAATATTGTCTTCAAGAAGTTCAATGGGTAGGACTTTGAAAATATCAGACAAGGAGGTGTGAAAAGGGAATGGCTCAAACTTAGAACATTTTTATGGAATCCAAAGGAAGAAGAACTAGGGGTTTTCATGGATCCTGAGGAGAACCTCGATGACTTTCTAACCTATCCTATGGTTTGGCTTTTGTTTCGAGAAGAATTACTTAAATGTTACATCCTACCAATCGTATTAATTAGGACTTACATTCATGCGAGACAGTCAGACAAATATCTTGGAAGATGTGAAGATTTAGGTCGTGATAGAAAACAACCTTGGAATCCTAAAACGAGTTAGGGCTTATATTGCACAACATGATCGTGCAAAAGCCTAAAGATGAGTTAGGGTTTTATGTTACACTAGGTGGATAACCCCAAAATCCTATGGCTTGTTGTTTAATTCTAAGAAAGATATGTTGTTGTAGATCCTCGTGCTGTTACAAATTGCTGTTGTAGAAGGTTGCTCACAAAGTTAGCTCCAAGCTTCTTGGCAAAGTAGTAGTCTTGAAGTCTAAGGTTTAAAGGTTTAAATGACAAGTCTAACTTCAATCAGGGCGGAGGCAAAGTTGATTAGAGCAACACCAGTTAGGATCCGACGGTTCCCTAGTTCCAGTATCACTATTTTCTTTTGAATTTACTTAGCATAAATGAGTTATGAAACTCATTTAAACGGGGAGAAATCATTAGCAACCGTGGGTTACCTCCTCCAAGGGACTCCCGTAAATTCAAAAGGATGTTTTATGTTTAGTGACCTTTCAAAGGATTTATGGTTGAAACAATTTGTTTTAGATTTTTGAAAAAGTTGATTAATTTTTTTTAAAAGTTGTTTTGGTTTTTTTGCAAGTAAAGTAAAGTGCACAACCAAGAAGTTATAATATTTTGCAACAAATGTAAATTGCAGAAAGAAAAATGATAGAAATTAAATAACACTTGTAAAAGCGTACATGTCATCTTCTCGACATTCCAGCTAAAAGATTAGATTTTGCAACATGTATATAATTTTTTAGGGAATTAAATAAATTGCAAGAGTAGATGAAGGTGTATTTAATAGAACCCAAACTATGACTTATTGAGTCCCGAAAGCTTTTAGTGGATGATTTTATAACAAAATATAACAAGTTAAATTTTTCCTTCAAAATATCCAAGAGATTCCAAAGTGTTTGGGGAATGATCCTGAACTGCTTTAAAGATCTCTTTAAACATTTCAAGTTCATTTTAAACTTATCATGTTGTTCCATTAATCAACCAAGGTCAAGTTAAAACAAAATAGTGAAATTTAAGAAAAATCTTTAATAACTTAATCCATTAATCAACCAAGGTAAATCATGTTGTTCCATATATATGTTACTTGTCATCAAGTGACACTTTTACTACATAACTTCTATACTTTAGTTCAATAAATAAAATAGTGAAATTTAAGAAAAATCTTTAATAACTTATATTCAAATTTTAAGTCTCAGAGTACTTAGTAGTCAATTGTAAGATTTATGAATCTCTAATCACTTCAAGAAGAATTGTAATTTGCCATATCAAGGATATTTAGAATATTCATATGAAAAAAACTTCAAGAAAAAATTACTAATAATGGTACTAATAATCCAATATAAGTTTAGAAACTATAATTAAATTTTTTCCGTAAGTTGATTCAAGTGAAGCTAATTTTTGATTAGGCATCTTATCAAGCTTCTTCTCACTTATTTTTCTTTTCTTTTCTTTTTCTTTTCTTTCTTTTATGAACTTTTCAATCTATTCTTTTCTTTTTGTTTTTCAAGTGAGGATTACTATATCTGAATAACCTTTAATAGTTTTGAACTCACTATCCTCTTCTTAAAGTTAAAACTCCTTACCTTTCTTCACTTTATAAATTCATATTAGTTTATGATTTTCATAAAGTATCATTCTTTTCTTCTTATATGAAACTTTAAAATTCTTAATACTTCAAAAATAAAATTTTCTTTACTTTAAATAGAAAAATTTAGTCTTATCTTATCATACCAAATATCTTTAACTTTAGAATTGACCTTCATTATTAAAAATTTTTACCTAAATTTACTATAAAATTCATAAACTTATGTATTGTCATTTAAAGTTTAATCTTAATATCCCAGGTCATGTTAAATTAATTTTAAAAATATTGTTACTAAAGGAAAAATAAAATTTAGTTTACTTCTTTTTAAAAAAAAATTTTCTTCCCCCCAAACTTAAGTTTTTAAATAATTTAAAAAATGTTTTAGGACAAAATTTAGTTGGTGAATGAAAATAGTAAATGCATGAAAATAAAAACTAACCTGTAGAGGATTTCTGATTATGAAACTGGGCTCTGGTATATTGCAGGTACTAACTTTAAAAATACGTACAGGCTTTAAAGCATTAAATAAAACAGAATATATTTTAAAGAATTTGCTGAGAATTAAAAATAGAAACAAAAGCTGAAAATACTAAAAATGTAGGAAAAGTAAAAAATCTATAATTACTTTTACATTTTAAATCCACAACATAAAATAAAAGTTTTTACTACTATAGTTTCAACTGCTAACCAAATAACATCTAAGTAAACAAAAAAATAATAATGAAACAAATAAACTAACTCCAGAAAATATCAATCTTCATCGCCTTCCTCATCATCATCATCATCTTCTTCTTATTCTTCTTCATCATCATGAATAGGAGCATAAGGAGTAAAGCTAGGGCAAGTAGTAAATTCCACATTAAATTCACCCCTAAGATATCTCACTATAGAATCCTCAAATGCTATATCATGTTGAACACTCCTCTGTTGATACTCATCATTATAAGAATTTCTTGCTCCAATCTCTCTAATCTGATTCTAAATATTTACTATTTCCAATTGTTGAATCATTAGTTGGTTCATATTTTTTTCTAGTGATGCAGGGCAAGAATTAGATGCCCCTGCAGCTGATGTAGAGGGTCTATTTCTTCTTCCACCTCCTAGATTATACAAATGATTTAACTCTCTGAATCATATGCTTCCCAATAAGATTTTGTGGTTGTAACCTTTCCTCATTTCTATGGGACACTACTCCTGATTGCTCGCAAATAGTAAAATTAGGGCAGAGTAACCCAAACTACCAGCTGTAGAACTCTTAGCTATGCTCTGTACATGATGAACTATAAGAGCACTAACATCTATTGCTTTCATTAACTAAATGCAATAGTTCAATACAGCTCTATCCTTCGTTACATTGGCGAGAAGATTTGTTAGTAGTAATTTAGCAAAAATGAAGTGCTGCCATACCTTTGAATGACTAGTCAACATGGAAGCGGAGAAGTTAACTATCTTATTATTTTTAATCCTCCATTTTCTTCTTCCATCAATCGGAAAGGCAATCACTTCATCCAGTGATGAATCAATCATCACGAATGCATCATATTCATCAAAAAATACATTCCTCAACCCTTAACAAACATTGATCCTTTCTACAGTAAATTCAACTTGCTTACCTGTCACAAGGATATGATCATCATCAGTGAATCTCAAGTTGGCATAAAATTACTGAATCATTGGGACAGTCGCTACTGCACTGAAGTCACAAAATCATTCCCAATTTCTGGCAAGGATCAACCTCTAGATCTCACCACTCAGGTTAGCAAATGCCCACTCCTGAATCAATCTCCTCGACTCTATTTGAGTGTTATAACTATGTTGGGCCTTCAAATTAACAAATCTTCATGCATAACATATATATATATATATGTATATATATATATATATATATATATACATATAT
>JXCR01125026.1:132756-171308 GCA_002079205.1 Phalaenopsis hybrid cultivar
TATATATATATATAAGATTCACCATGGTGGAGGCTAGAGCTCTGTTAGGGTTTAGGGGATGATGAAGATTTTAAGGCATTTGGTGGTCTGTGGTAAGCTTGTGGTGCTTGCAAAAAGCTTATTTGCAACTTGGATTCTTCCTTGGAGGTTAGCTTCTGTATTTTTCCTCTTCCCGGGTTTGAGAGAATTCAAAAAGGTACTATTCCATTGGAGCCTAAGACTGTTCCTCTTGCTTGGGTGAGGGAAATGTTAAAATGGCCCTTCCCATTGATTTAGAAACTAATGCATAGCAGACAAAAGCCACTTATGCTGGGGTGGTAGGTGATACAAAGAATATGTTACAAGATCATGATTTGTTGGTTTTTCCCCAAGCCTTTCATGACAATGCTGTGGGCAAGGGCTCTTCCCCTTGCATCCACCCTATGGGACTCAAAGAAGGGGAGCCTGCTATCTTCTTTTCAGCACAAGAAATCACTGGTCTCGATAGAGAGGTGCAATTCACACTTATTGGAAAATTCAGCTTGACACATCCTAAAATGGAGCTAGTGAGAAACTATTTTGACTCCCTGCATTTTATTGGTACATAGACACTGGGTTTGCATGATAGAGGACATCTACTAATTCAACTTACCACTGAAGAGTACTATGCCAGGGTGTTTGCCAAACAGTCCATAACAATTGGCGGCACTGATATGAAAATTTTATAATGGATGCCTTATTTTGACTCAAGCAAGGAACCACCTGTGGTTCCCATTGGTTCAAATTAACAAGCATGCCCCCCCCCCATCTTTTTAATTTGAATGCTTTGTTTAGCATATGATGTGCAATTGGAACACTTTTAAAGGTGGATGCTCCTACTTACAACAAAGCCAGACTAGCCATTACAAGAATCGTTATAGAAAGGGTCATAACCCTTCCTGAGATGAAAAGAATTTGGATAGGAAATGAGACTGCTAGATTTTGGTAGGAGGTTGTAATGCAACAAAGACCATATTATTGTCAGCATTGCAAGATGTTTGGACATACTGTGGAAAGATGCTACAGGCTACATCCCCCAAATAGAAGGATCCAGACTTCTAAGGATTCTGCTGAGAGGAGCCATAACACCTCTATAGTTGGAGGAAGTGCTTATGGATGATAGGAATCAACTCAACCCACAACTTTAGAGGCAAAAACACCCCCTGGCATCAACCAGGCAATACAAATTGAAACAGTGAAGAATACACAGTACATTGATACCTTATCTGAAGGGATAGATACTTACCTCCCCTCTGATGTTGGGGAGGGTAACAAGGCTTCCCCTAACAAGGCCTCAGGATCAGGGATAGATAAACAGAATATGGAGATCACAACACCAACTGAAGAGTTGCTTCAATATATAAACCAATTACTTGAAACATATTGGTAAATGAAGAGGACTAAGAAGAAATGCAAGTCAAAACTAGAAGAGAAATAAATAATGGAGGATCAGGATACAAACAATAAGGAAGGTCAGAATGCACACAAGAAGCCCAATTCTTAACTAATGAGGGGAAGGACAAAATCTAGATCCCAACCCTCTTTGCATCCACCCCAACCAAATGACTAACCTGCCATGTTGGAACATTAGGGGGATAGCTCACCCCATCCCTATTAAAAGGCTTAAATATCTCAACAAGAAGTATAAATTTTGGTGGATGGTTATTTTGGAACCAATGGTTCATTATAATACTGAAAAGTATAAAAATACTTTTCCAAGGTTTTCTCTTTTTAACAATTTAAATGACAAGTTTAGATCCTTTATAGATTTGAAATGCAATGTATTATACATCTGAATCATCCCTAACTCATACATCTTTCTTTCAATATGGACGACAAGGCTGGTTGTGCTACTTTTGTGTATGTAGGTTGCTCTAAATCAGCTAGGTAGGAACTGTGGGAAGATTTTCACACAATTAAAAGCCAAACTGATAATGTTTGGATAGTGGGGGGTGATTTCAACTTTATAGCATCTTCTGCAGAGAAGAGGGGTGGTGGGCCTCCTTGTATTGCTACATTGACTGTTTTTAATGACAATATCAAGAAGGCGAGCCTTTTTAACTTGGGATACAATGGACCGGAGTTTACTTAGAGAAGGGGGAAACTTTGGGAAAGATTAAACAGAATGCTTGCTAATGACAGATGGATTCAAAATTTCTTGCAGACCACCATAACTCACCTGAGCTTGGCAGGTTCTGATCATAGACCTATGCTGATCACCATCTCTACAAAGGAGCATAATTCTAGACATTCTTTCAGGTATCTAAATGTCTGGTCAAGCCATAAGGATTTCATACAAAATGTGAAAGATAATTGGAGGGATTGTGATCACCCCAAAACCTTAATCAAGTTGTGGAATCTTAAGAAAAAAGTAGGCAAAGCTCTAAGTCAGTGGACATGGAACAACTTTGGGAACCCATTGAATGGAGTTGATCAGACGGAGAAGGAGTTGAAACAAATGGAGAAGGGCCATAGTGTTGGAAAGGTGCATGAGAAGTTACTCACTGCTGTAAAATGACAAGAACTTTTTTTAAAATAGAAAGCTGCAAAAGCCAAATTCACTTAGAGGGATAGAAATTATAAATACTACCATGCTTCCATAAAGTATTAGAGAAAGTGTAATACTATCCACTCTATAAAAGATAACCAAGGTAACTAAATCAGAGATGAAAAAGAGATTGCTAACAGTACTGTGGCCTATTGCCAGGATCTCATGCAATGCAGATAGTATAAAAGGGAGCGTGTAGATAGCACTTTGTTTAGCCCTGATAAGGATTTCACTGCCAACCTGAACCTTGCTAAAATTCCTGACGAGGAGGAGATTAGACAGGCTCTTCTATAAATTAACAATGCAAAATTAGCTAGCCCTGATGGTTTCACAGCAAACTTTTATAAGAAGGCTTGGGAAGTCATAAAAGAAGATGTCATAAAGGCAATTCAATATTTATTTCAGGGGCATCCACTTCCAAACTATTTCAGTGCTGCTACCATAGTGTTTATACTAAAATCCTCCCTAAAAGATAAGTGGAACCAATTCAAAACCATTAGTTTAACTAATGTTATTAGTAAGATTATCAGAAAAATCTTAGTAAAGAGAATCCAACCTCTTCTACAGCACCTGATCAACCCAAAGCAAGCAGCTTTTGTGAAGGGGAGAAGCATTGGAGATAAAGTGTTGATTGCTCAAGAACTATTGCTAGACCTTGAGAAGCCATGTAAGGGGGGTAATATGACATATAAGCTTGATTTAAAAAAGTCTTATGACATGATTAATTGGGAGTTCATTATGGAGATCCTGAGGGCTAGAGGTTTCTCTACTGATTCTTGTCAGATTATCAAAAGATGGCTAGAGGTTAATGCAAATTAAGTATTAGTTAATGGAAATGCTCATGGTTTCTTTAAGGCAACAAGGGGCTTGAAAGAAGGAGACCCCCTCTCCCCAACCATCTTTATTTTCGGGGACAACTTGTCTAAACTTATTGATAAACCCATCCATAGGAAGAGTCATATCACATATCATAACAGATCTAAGTTAGAAAATAGCCACCTATTATATGTAGATGACATTCTAGTAATCTCCAGAGCTAATAAGTCAGCCATCAAACACCTCCATGAGTTCTTACAATAATTTCAACACACTTCAAGGTTTAAGGTAAACAAAGAAAAATGTCAAGTTCTTTTCAGCAAAAAAGTTCCCATAGCCTGTAGACACTGGACACATGATCTCACTGGATTTACTTCCATGGACACTCCTTTTAAATATCTAGGGGTCTATTTAACTAGGGGGAGAACCAAAAAAGTCCAGTTTGATGAGATAGTGGATAAAACCATCTCCACTCTTCAAAGGTGGACTAGCTCTTTCTTATTTAATGGGGGTAGAATTACCCTCCTCAAGAGCATCCTAACTATTTTTCCAATGTACATCCTTTAAGTGGCAGCTATGAAGAGGAGTACTTAGCTCTTTTTGGAGAGAACCTTTAATAGATTCCTATGGAATGGTAAAAAAAAAAACAAATTATTTGGGCTAGTTGGCAAAAGGTGGCAAAACCTTTATATGCTGATGGACTAGGATTTAAAGGTTTTCAGCAATTACAGCATATTAGCATGAGCAAATTTTGGTTAAAATTATGACAAAAAAGACAATCTTTGGGCTGAATTTATGCATGCTAAATACTACAAAAATGAGCATCCTAACCTTGTGGCTAGCAAGTTGGGGGACTCTAGAATTTTGAGACAAATGCTAAAAGTGATGGACCAGGCTTAAAAACTCTACATCTGGAAGCTGAGTCAAGGTAATATCAGTTTTTGGCTGGATAACTGGTGCCCTTCTGAATTCATGGAACCTTTGGAAGGTAATCAAGATATTCATATGCTGGTGAAGGAATGCTGGAGGGATCAATCCTGGTCTGAGGAGATACTCCATACAATTCGAAAAGATCAATCAGTTAGCATGGTTACCAAAATACAATTTGATAGGAATAGAAAAAGACAAGGTGGCTCTTATCTCCAACTCCAATCAAAGCATTTCCAAAGCTTTATATAAAAAGTTGTATCATTGGGATCTAACTCCTTGGAGTGAGTACTTGTGGAATGAATTCATAACCCCCTCCATGTCTTTCTTCTCTTTGAGAGTGCTCAATGACCGTTTCCCTACTGATGACAACCTGAAACTAAAAGGGCTGAAGGGGCCTTTTATGTGTCTGTTAAGCAGAAATGACATGGAATCATCAAACCACCTTTTCTTCAACTGTGTTTTCTCCAAAAAGCCGTGGAACTCCCTGGAACCATATTTTCATGTCAACACAATAAACTTGGGATGAAAAAATATAGGTGAGAGCTTGCTTGATTGGCACAGGCTGAATCTTGGCCCCAGTCCTCTCATCATTGCATGGTTGCTTTGGGCTTCCAGAACCAAGTCAAAACATGACGATATTGATCATAACACTGGTGGGTGGTGATTAAATGCCTGGCTTATATAAGGAAGCTGATACAATGGAAAATTTTTCGTAACCTTTTGCAGATTAGTAGAACTAAAGAACAAAAAGGTTATATGCTCATCAAGGTAATATGGGAGAAACCAAAGCATTATTTCATTAAAGTAAATACAGATGGAAGCTCCCCAAACATGTCAGGCATTGGTGGGTCTTCAGGGATCAAAATGGCAAATGCATTCTTTGCTTTAAATCACCCATTAAGGCAGATGATGCCATTGAAGCTGAGACTATGGCTCTATATTGGGCTCTTAAGATGGTTGTTCTGAACAGGTGGAATCACTTACAAGCTGAGGTAGATTCTTCTCAGCTTGTTGATTACTTGACTTGAAGGTCTACCCCACCTTGGCACATCCAACAATGGGTAATGAAGATGCAACAACTTTGCAAAGAGATAAAGGTGGGGTTCTCTTTTATTTATAGAGAAGGAAACAGACTTGCTAACTTATTAGCCACTAAGGGAGCTAAGTCACAGATGATCATAGTATCTACCACTCCTCCATCTCCCCTCGCTTGTTTGCTTAAAGGGGATAAAATGCAGGTCCCATACCTAAGAATTGTAACTAAAATTTGAGTTTGTAGCCAGGTTGATGGTTGAGGAACCCCTTAGTTTTTTGAAATTTTTTGTATTTTGTGGGGTACTTTCTCATTTCTGTTTGTTTGTACACCTTACTTTTAGCAACATGTAAGTGCCACAAGCAGCTCCTTTTACCATATTTATTTCTGAATGAAGGCATAAATAGTCCCATAAAGTTCAATCCCCATGCATCAAAAATGTCAATTCCCAAATTAAAATTTAGAGACATTTCATTTTGTCTTGAAGTATTACCTACTCTTTGACACTGATNTTCTCCAATCCAGGTGATCCAACATTTCAGAAATATTCTCAATTACATGCATAATATTATGCAACTCTTTCTCTATCTTCTTGATTCTTTTTGAAAGTGCACTTGAGTTGTAATAAGGCTGAATAGGTGATGAATTCTAGGATCCTTGATCCATTAGTACATTCATATCATTTTCATATCCCATTCCAAAGCAACAGCAGTAGACTTCAGGATCCATTGGCTTCCAAGGCAGTAGTACCTTCTCCCAACTTTCATAAGGTACTTGTGATTGGCTGCAGAGTTGGAAAATAGTAGATGGATGTCCCAATCTAAATGCAAACCCAATCATGATCAAACCCAAAACTGATTTTACAATTATGGCTCCAATATCAACAGGTTTTCCAGTTTGAATACAATAATTCAAGATAACACTCTCCTTAGTGACCTTACTAATTTTCATAGTATGCAGTAATTTTGAGGAAATGAAGAAATGCCATGCCTTTGAAGTAGGATTTAACAATCATGTAGAAAAACTCACATTCACATCATCTTGGGCTTCTCAATTAGCATCTTCATCCATAAGGTAACTGTAGAGTTCATCCATGTTGTCTCTTGTAGGGGTAAAATTTTCATAGTGACAGACAGGCATGTTCTGATCATAAACATTTTGTTGATTCTCAATGGAGTGAACTGCACAAACCTGCCTCACACGTAGATCATTCCTTGGTTGATCCCATCAAGATTTGCATAAAATTCTTTCGCCACAGGGACGACTACAACGGTAGTAGTGTAGCAAAACACTTCCTAACGCCTCTGTACAATAACTTCTTTGACTCAAGTATTCAGTGTGTTGAATCCAGTTCCGATCTGGCACATCATGCGCCAGCTCTCTGGAATTTAGTGCATCATGAGCCAGTTCCAAAATTTTGGTCGTTTTGATTTTGATCAAATAAATTCTCAGTCTTTTCACAACATTACACAAACAAAGATGTTTCTAAACATTTTTCTCAAATACAAGGATTACATAAAGACATAAACATAAACATACATATAAGATTTTAAACAAAAATTCAAAAATCAAAGTAAACAATGATACATATGGGTGCTTGGTTTAATGTCGTCAGTCTGACATTCCCAGTCTCATTCTGGGTAATCCAACATGATAGTCTCTTTAGCATTTGGTCTTCAATCATCAAAATAAGGTTTCAATCTGTGTACATTCACTTTAAATATTCTTCCAGTTTTGTGATCTTTAATATTTACTGCTCCATAGGGATACACTTTTATAACTCTCAATGGCCCTTTCCACCTAGACTTCAATTTTCCAGGAAATAATTTCAATCTTGTATTATATAATAAAACTTACTATCCAGGTTCAAATTCTCTTCTCACTATCTTTCGATCATGCCATTCTTTCATTGTTTTCTTTATAAATCATCACATTATCGTAAGATTCATTCCTAATTTATTCAAGCTCATTCAATTGCAATGATCTTTTCTCTCCAGTTTCTCTTAAATTGAAATTAAATTTATTTATCACCCAGTAAGCTTTATGTTCCGATCCAACTGGCAAGTGACAAGTTTTCCCAAAAATTAATCTATAGGGGGACATTTCTATAGGTATTTTATAAGTTGTTCCATATGTCCATAATGTAGTAGCTAATCTAACAGAACAATCCATTTTGTTAGGATTAATACACTTCTCCAAAATTCTCTTAATGTCATGATTAGATACTTCCGCTTAACCACTTGTCTGAGGATCATAAATAGTTACAATTTTATGTATTATATTATATTTTTCCACCAATCTTGCAACTGTTCCATTTTGAAAATGAGATTCTCCATCAGTAATGATTACTCTCAGCATTTCATATCTTGTAAAAATATTTTTAANTATATATATATATATATATATTAACTTCTCTAAATAAAGTAGGCCAATAAAATCCATATTGTAAAATTTTTTGAGCATTTCTATCATTCCCAAAATGTCCTCCAAATTCAGAATCATGACATTTTTACATAATTTTCTGAAGTTCTTTATAGGGCACACATCACCTTATAACTAAATCTTTACATTCTTTATACAAATGAGGATCATCCCAAAAATAAGATTTTGCATCATAAATAAATTTCTTTTCCTGTTGTTTTGTCAGTCCATATGATAAAATACCACTAACAATATAATTCACAACACCAGCATACTAAGGTATTTCCCATCCTTTTACAACATAAAGTTGTTTATCAGGAAAATTATCTTTAATCTCTCTCCTCAGATCAAGTATTTCTTCATGTTCTAAGCTCAATAGGTGATCAACTATTTGATTATCAGTCCCTTTCGTATTGACTACTACAAAATCAAACTCTTGCATCAGAAGTATCCATCTAATTAATCTTGATTTTACATCCTTCTTTTGCATTAAATATTTAATAGCAAAATGGTCAGTATGCACAACACATTTAGTTCCAATAAAATGTAATCTAAACTCATCAAAAGCATACACCATGGCTAATAACTCTCTTTCAGTGGTGGTGTAGTTAATCTGAGCATCATTAAGAGTCTTACTAGCATAATATATAACCTTGAAAATCTAATCATATTTCTGCCCTGAAATAGCTCCAATTGAATAATCACTTGCATCACATATTAATTCAAAAGGTTTCCCTCAGTCCGGTGAAATGATTAGAGGAGTAGCGAGCAATTTTTCCTTTAAAGTTTTAAAGGCTTTATGACAATATTGGTTAAAGTCAAACTTTGCATTTTTTTCTAGAAGTTGGCATAAAGGCTTAGTAATTTTTGAAAAATCTTTGATATATCGCGTGTAGAATCCAGCTTGTCCTAAAAAGCTCCTAACTCCTCTTATAGTAATAGGTGGAGGTAGGTTTGAAAAACCTAAATTTCTACAGAATCTACTTCGATGCCATTTTCTGAAATTTTATGTCCAAGAAAAATTCCTCGTGCAACCATAAACTGACATTTCTCCCATTTCAAAACAAGATTAGTCTTTTCACACCATTACATAACTTTTTATAATTCATTTAGACATCTTCCAAAGGAAGTTTCAAATACAGAAAAATCATCCATAAAAAATTCAATCTCTTTTTCAATCAAATCACTGAAAAATTGACATCATACATCTTTGAAATGTTGCAGGTGCGTTACATAATCCAAAAGGCATTCACCGAAAAGAAAAAGTTCAAAAAGGACTAGTAAATGTTGCTTCCTTTTGACCCTCAGGGGCAATAGGTATTTGGTGTTAACTATTTTATCCATCTAGAAAACAAAAATATTTGTGCCCAGCCAATCTATCCAACATCTTGTCCAAAAAGGGTAAAGGAAAATGATCCTTTCGGATAACATAATTTATTTTTCTATAATCTATGTAGATTGCCATTCAGTCACTTATCTTGTTGATATTAATTCATTATGCTCATTTGTCACTACAATTACACCACCTTTCTTTGAAATACAACAAATTAGACTCACTCAAGCACTATTTGAAATAGGATATATTATTCCTGCATCAAACCATTTGATAATTTCTTTCTTAACCACTTCTTTCATCATAGGATTAAATCTCCTTTAAGGACCAGTTCTTAGTTTATGTTGATCTTCCAATAAAATTCTATGCATACAGATTGAAGGATTGATTCCTTTAATATCATTTAATGTCAAACCAATGGCTTTCTTATATCTTTTCAAAGTTTCTAACAAATGTTGTTCTTGCGCATCGGTTAGTTCTAAGGATACTATGACAGATAGTGTAGATAAATCTCATAAGAATGCATACTTCAAATGTGTAGGAAGTGTTTCCAATTATAGTTCAGGGGTTTTCTTAATAGATGAAATCAAATTGTTGTCATTTTCTGCAGGATCTAACATTTCAAATTTTTCCTGAACATATTTCAATTCTTCCGTACTAACTTCCATAGACTCAACTTGGATTCTATTCTAATATTGATATTCCATATATTCCTTTTGAAATTCTCTTTCATATGCCTTTTTGAAATATTCATGGCTTAAATACTCATTAATATCCATTCGGAAGAATAAGAGGTTACATTTCTTTTGTAGGGTATCTCATTAATTTTGCAATATTAAATGTAACCTCTTGATCACTAACTCTCATAGTTAGATTTCCCTTATGCACATCTATCAAAGCTCTTCCAGTGGCTAGGAATGATCTCCCTAAAATAATAGTAATTTTTTTATCTTCCTCCATATCTAATACAATAAAGTTCGCAGGAAAGATAAATTTATCATCCTTTACTAAAACATCTTCTATAACTCCTTTAGGATAGGTAATCGAACGATCAACTAACTGAAGAGTTATAGTTGTAGGTGAAATATCTCCTAAGCCCAACCTTCTAAAAATTGATAACGTCATAAGATTAATACTGGCTCCTAAATCACATAAACATTTTCCATAAAATCATCACCAATAACACAAGGAATTGTAAAACTTCCAGGAAGCTTCTTCTGAATTATAGCGCTACACTCTTGACTGAGTGTAACAGTCTCATTATCTACAAATTTCCTTTTCTTATTGAGTATATCCTTCATGATCTTCACATAGCTTAGCATTGGTTCCAAAGCTTCAACAAATGGAATGTTTATCATCAATTTTCTCAAAATTTCAAAAAAATTCAAAAATCGATTATCTCTATACTTTTGCTTCAATCTTTGATTAAATGGAGGTGGTTATCTTTCTAAAATGATTTTCATTGGTTTAATAGGACTTTCTGACTCACAATGAAAATCTTCACCAGAATTTTCAATATCCACCTCATCTATTTCTATTTCAACTTCTCGTTGAACTCTTTCGTCTAATTCTTTTCCACTTCTCAATTGAATAAATTTAATTTGCTCCTTTTTCTGATATTTAAGGTTTACTTCAACATTACTAGGCAATGTTCCTGGAGGTCTATTGCTAAGTGCAGTGGCAATACGTCCTAATCGATTTTCCATGTTTCTTATTGCAGCTTCTTGACTCTGTAATTGACTTCTCATTTGCAATATCAATTCTTTCATTGGTAACTTTTTCTCCTTACATTGCAAATTATTAAATCCTGGGGGGTAATAAAGTTTATAAGTTTGATTTCCTTGATTATTGGAGCTTCCCACTAGGTTTGCAGCATTGTTTCCCCATTATGGATTTGCAGCATTTGAGTTATTGTTACTCCAACTAAAGTTTGGATGATTCTTCCNAAGAGTAGACTAATAAAATCTAGATTGTAAAATTTTATGAACAGTTCTAGCATTCCCAAAATGTCCTCCAAATTCTGAATCATGATATTTTTGAATAATTTCCTGAATTTCTTTGTAAGGCACACATTGTCTCATTACAAGATCTTTGCATTGATTATATAAATAGGGGTCATCCCAAAAGTAACACTTTGCATCATGAATGAATTTCTTATTCTGTTGCTTTGTTAATCCATGTGATAAAATACCACTAATAATATAATTTACAATATCAACATACCAAGGTATTTCACATCCTTTTATAACATAAAATTGTTCATCAGGAAAAGTTTCATTAATTTCTTTTTCCATGTCATGTATTTCTTCTTGTTCAAGCTAGATAGATGATCAGCAATTTGATTATCAATCCCTTTCTTATCTACTATTATAAAATCAAACTCTTGTATCAAAAGTACTCATCTAATTAATCTTGGTTTCACATCCTTCTTTTGCATCAAATATTTAATAATCGATTGGTCAGTATGCACAACACATTTAGCTCCAATCAGATATGAATAAAATTATCAAAAAAACATACACAATGGCTAATAACTCTCTTTTAGTGATGGTGTAGTTAATCTGAGAATTATTAAGAGGGTTACTAGCATAGTACGCAACTTTAAAAATCTTATCGTATCTCTGCCCTATTACAACTTCAATTGCATAATCACTAGCTTTACACATTAATTCAAAAGGTTTCTCCCAATCAGGTGAAAAAATTATAGGAGCAGTGATCAATTTTTCCTTTAAAGTTTCAATGGCTTGAAGGCAATCTTAGTTAAAATCAAAATTTATATCTTTTTTTAGAAGTTAGCATAGAGTTTTAGTAAATTTTCAAAAATCTTTAATATATCACCTATAAAATCCTGCATGTTCTAAAAAGCTCCTAACTCCTCTTACATTAGTAGGCTGAGGTAAGTTATATATAACCTAAATATTTGCAGAATCTACTTTCCATGCCATTTTCTGAAATTTTATACCTATGCTCAATTCCTCCTGCAATCATAAATTGACATTTTTTGCAGTTCAATTCGAGATTAGTCTTTTCAGATTATTCAAGAACTTTCTTCAAATTATTTAGACATTTTTCAAATGAAGTTATAAACATAGAAAAATCCTCCATATAGACTTTAATCCCTTTTTCAATTAAATCATTGAAAATTAACATCATACAGCTTTGAATTGTTGCAAGTGCATTACATAATCCAAAGGGCATTCACCGAAAAGCAAAAGTTCCATAAGGACAAGTAAATGTTGTTTTCTCTTGATCATCCAGAGCTATAGGTACTTAATGATAACCAATATAACCATCTAGAAAAAAAAAATCTATGTTCAGCCAGCCTATCCAACATCTGGTCTAAAATGGGTAAAGGAAAATGATCCTTCCTGGTGACAAAATTTAATTTTCTATAATTTATGTAGATTCGCCATCCTCATTATTCCCATTCGTCACTACAGTCACAAATCCTTTCTTTGGAGCATAGTAAATTAGACTTACCCAAACACTGTCTAAACTAGGATATATTATTCTAACATCTTACCATTTTAAATTTTCTTTCTTAACAACTTCTTTCATCATAGGATTTAAACTCCTTGGAGGATCAGCTCTTGGTTCATGTTAATTTTCCAATAAAATTTTATGCATACAAATTGAAGGAATGATTCCTTGAATGTCAACTAATGTCTAGAGAATGACATTCTTATATCTTCTCAGAGTTTCCAACAACTGTTGTTCTTGCTTATCAGTTAATTATGATGATACTATAACAGGTAATGTAGATAAATATCATAAGAATGCATACTTCAAATGTGTAGGAAGTGTTTTCAGTTCTAGTTTAGGAGGTTTCTCAATAGATGAAATCAAATTCTTATTCTCTCTGTAGGATCAAGCATTTAAATTTCTTCTTGAACATAATCCAAATATTCTTTACTCACTTTCATAGATTCATGTTAAATTTTATCCTCATTTTGATATTCCATATATTCCTTTTCAAATTTTCTTTAAAATTACTTTTTGAAATATTCATGGCTTATATATTCATTAATATCCATTATGAAGCATTCAGTCACTTGCTATTTGGCAGTGTATCTCATTGATTTTGCAGTATTAAATGTAACCTCTTAATCACTAATTCACATAGTTAGTTATCCTTTCTGCACATCTATCAAAGCTCTTCTAGTGGCAAGGAATGGTCTTCCTAAAATGATAGGAATTTCTTTATCTTCCACCATATCTAATATAATAAAGTCCACAGGAAAGATAGATTTATCAACTTTTACCAAAACATCTTCTATAACTCCTTTAGGATAGGTAATTGAACGATCAACTAAATGAAGAGTTTCAATTGTAGGTGAAATATCTCCTAAGCCCAACCTTCTAAAAATTGATAATGAGATAAAATTAATACTGGTTCCTAAATCACATAAATCTTATAAAAAAAAATCGCCAATAGCACAAGGAATGGTAAAACTTTCAGGATCTTAAAGTTTTTCAGGAAGCTTTTTTTGAAATATAGCACTACACTCTTCACTGAGTGCAACAGTCTCATCATCTACAAACTTCCTTTTCTTTTTAAGTAAATCCTTCATGAACTTTACATAGCTTGGCATTTGTTCCAAAGCTTCAACCAAAGAATCATTTATCGTTAATGAACTCAATATTTCTACAAATTTTAAAAATTGGTTATCTATATTTTTCTGCTTCAATCTTTGAGGAAATTGAGGTGGTGGTCTTTTTACACTAATTTTCATTGGTTTAATAGTATATTCTGATTCAAAAAGAAAATCTTCACTAGATTTTTCATTTTCCACCTCATCTTTTATAACTTCAACTTTTACTTCTTTTTGAACTCTGTTTTCTAATTCTTTTCCACTTTTCAGTTTAATAACCTTAATTTTCTCTTTGTTCTTATCTTTAGGATTTACTTCAACATTACTAGGCATAGTTCCTGGAGATCTATTGCTAAGTGCGGTAGGAATACATTCCAATTGATTTTCCATGTTTCTAATTGCAGCTCCTTCACTTTGTAATTGACTCCTCATTTGCAATATCAATTCTTCAATTGGCAACTTTTTCTCCTTACTCTGCAAATTATTAAAACCTGGAGGGTAATAAGGTTTATAACTTCGATTTCCTAGATTGTTGGAGTTTCCCAATGGGTTCGCAGTGTTGTTTCCTCATTGCAGATTTGCAACATTAGAATTATTGTTACTCCAACTAAAATTTAGATGATTCTTCCAACCAGGATTATAATAATTGAGTAAAGATTATTAGAACAATTACTTATTGCATTAAGGTCTCATAAAAAGATTGAGAC
Organism: Phalaenopsis hybrid cultivar; assembly: GCA_002079205.1. NCBI lineage: Eukaryota > Viridiplantae > Streptophyta > Magnoliopsida > Asparagales > Orchidaceae > Phalaenopsis > Phalaenopsis hybrid cultivar. Next base: position 147,155 of record JXCR01125026.1, read on the forward strand.
TCTATCTTTTGTCCCAATGATTTTTCCTCAACCACAGGTGATGTCTGAGAATAATTCATTCCATATTGATCTATCTTCTTTGATATATCATCTTTTTGTGCAACTATTATAGATATTGCATCAAAACCATGAATAATAGCTACTCCTTTTAGATTTACCCTTTCAGAGGGCCATTAAAAATTATTAGTATCCATATCTTCAATTAAAGAATATACTTCATCAAATGGTTTTGACATTAATGATCCACCAGCAGTAGCATCAATTATTGAACTAAGAGATCCAACCAATCCATTATAAAAATTTTGAATTATTAACTAATCTGACAATGCATGGTGTGAACACTTTCTAAGGAGATCATTAAATCTTTCCCAAGCTTCATAAATTATTTCCCCTTCAAAATGACAAAAAGATGTATTATCATTTCTAAGCTTATCAGTTTTTGAAGGTGGAAAATATTTAGATAAAAATTTTTGTGATAAATCTCCCCAAGTTCTGATAAATCTAGGTGCTAACGAGTTTANTAATAATTGACATATGGATTATTAGAACAATTGTTTATTGCATTCAAATTCTCATAAGAAGATTGAGATACTATCATTTGTCTAAATGAGTTTTCCTTAAGCACAGATGTTGTTTCAGAATAATTCATTCCATATTGATCTATCTTCTTCGATATATCAGCTATTTCAGCAGCTAATATAGATATTGCATAAAAATCATGAATACTGGCTACTCTTTTTGAATTTATCCTTTCTAAGGGCCATTGAAAAATTAGTAGTAGCCATCTCTTCAATTAATGAATATGCTTCATCGAATGGTTTTTACATTAATGATCCACCAGTAACATTGTCAATTATTGATCTAAGAGATCCAACCAATCCATTATAAAAAGATATAATTATTAACCAATCTGGCAACGCATGGTGTGAACAATTCCTAAGGAGATATTTAAATCTTTCTCAGGATTCATAAGTTGATTCCCCTTCAAACTGATAAAAAGATGTAATATCAATTCTAAGCTTAGCAGTTTTTGAAGGTAGGAAATNCCTAAGCTGATTGTTCTGAACCATTTGGATAATAGCACATTTAAGCTCAAATGAATTGGCAACTACAGTAGGGTTTTATATACTTAAATGAATCTCATATGCTGTAGGATTACCATAATCTACTAAAGGTCTCTAATGATGTACATTTTCATTTCTAGCATTTCTCAAATTGCAAGCAATTTTGCTAATATGATCTATCCTTTTTTGTTGTTTTTAAATTTTTTTAATTATTCTTTCTAACTTAGAATCACAAGGTACTAAATTTATAGATCTTATACTACACTTAAACAAACACAACAAGTAATTTAAAATAAGCAAACACACTTAAATAAGAAATTATTCAAACTAAACTACATAAATTAGTTTTTAAAATAAGAATACTATAAATTATAAAATAACTTACTACTACTTTTGATTAATTTCCAGACAACGGTGCCAAAAACTTGATGTAGGTGGATTTAGTGTGTTAATTCTGCAAATATTTTCCAATATTACAATACACATGGTGGATACAATAAAAAATATGCAAATTATTCCTAACAAAATAACTTCAGTTAAAATAGTTTTATCTTTTAAAAATATTTAAACTAACAAATCCTCTTTTACAAATAAAGCAAGTATACGAATCGCTCAAGTAATAAAAGGCTCTAATGGAGTTCTATATATTTATCCCACATGGAAGTTGGAAATTCTTATGAATAAGTTCATAAGATTATAATGTAAAAACAATTTTAAAAATATAAAAAAGTAAAGTGCAAAGTTTGAATACTAAGTAACAAGCGAACACTAATTAAAATGCAGTTGATAGACATAGTTTACTAATCTAAACGCTAAACTTTCAAAAGTAAACTTTCAAAAATTAAAACTAAGCTGTTGTGGCGGAAAGTTCAAATTGAAGAAAGCTTCTTTCCCCTTTACAATGAGTATATGATTATGAAGAAATTAAAATCATTTTAAAATATATAGAAAAACTATTTTGTGCCAAATAGGAGCAATCCTATTCTTTACCCTCTGCTGAGTGCATAAAGAACATTGACTAGTCCAGAGTTTGATCCCTAATTCAGTGGTTATGCTGGGAGGATATGGGCTACCACTCAAGAGATCTCACTACTCCCTCCCCTGAGGGCTAACAATCTCACATCAGTTTTCAATCAACTGGACCAAATTGGGGATTTTAATTTGTCGCCTTAAAATCTCCAATTTTTTATCCAACAAAGTATATTTCCCTATTTATTTGAACCCAACTCCATGGATAAAATACTCTCCCATGAAATTAAATGTAATTCTCCTCATGTTGTAGAAATCATAGCCCTTTCAGAACATATGTTTCTCAACACGTTTTAACATTTCAATTGGCCAGATCAAAAAGTAAAAGACGATCCGAGTTCAAATCATAACAAATAATTGACATTTAAAACCATATAAAACAAAATCACTTTTTCACAAAATCATATNGGTTGGTGTTCCCCCAAACTGATTATTTTGTACCATTTTGATAATAGCAGGTTTAAGCTCAAATGAATTGGCAGCTACAACAATATTTTTTATACTCAAATGATTTTCATTTGTTGTAGGACTATCATAATCTCTTAAAGGTCTTTGATGATGTTCATTTTCATTTACAAAATTACTTGAGTTGCAAGCCATTTTACTAAAATTATCTATCTCTTTTTGTTATTTTCAAATTTTCTAATATTTCCTTCTAACTCCGAATCATAAGGTATTAAATCTTCAGATCTTAAACTACACTTAAACAAACACAATAAGCAATTAAAGTATGAAAACACACTTAAATATGAAAATATTCAAATTAAACTACAAACATTTTTTTATTTCATTTAAAATGTTTTAAATTATAAAGTAATCTACTAATACTTTTCGTTACTTCTACGGCAATAGAGACAAAAACTTGATGCAGCAGATTTTTGTGTGTTAATTTTGCAAATATTTTTCAATATTATAAAATACTCACGGCAGCTATAATAATAAATATTCAATGTAGACCCAACAAAAATAACTTCAATAAAAAAATTATCTTTTAAAAATGTTTAAACTATCAAATCTCATAATAATAACACAAGTATACGCATCGCTCAAACAATAAAGGACTCTAATGGAGTTCTTGATATTGATCCCACAGGGAAGTTGGACATGCTTATAGTTAAATTCTTATGACTATAATGTAAAACACAATTCAAACTACAAAACTGAAGTACAAAATCTTGATCGAAAATAAATAAGTGTATGCTAAATAAAATGTAAATAAAAGGAACTAGTTTAATAAAAATAATTGCTAAACTTTCAAGAGAAAACTTATGAAATCTAAACAAAGATTTTGTGATGAAGAGTTCAAATTTAAGAAATCATCATTTTCCTTTACAATGAGTATATGAATTGTGAAGAAATTAAAATCAATTAAAAATATATAAAAATTATTTTGTTTCAAATAGGAGCAATCATATTATTTACTCTCTTTCAAGTGCATAAAGAACATTAACTAATCCAGAGTTTGGTCCCTAATTTCGTGGTTAGGTTGGGAGGATGCTGGTTGCCACTCTAGAGCTCCCACTACTCCCTCACCTCAGGGCTAACAATCTCTCATTAGTTTGCAATCATCTAGACCAAATTTGGAATTTTAATTTGTCAACTTAAAATCTCCAGTTCTTCATCTAACAAAGTATATTTCCCTATTTATTTGCATTCAACCCCTTGGATGACATCCTCTCCCATGGAATCAAATGTAACTCTTGCTATGTCGTAGAAATCATAACCCTTTCAGATCATATGTTTCTCAACACATATTAACATTTCAATTTGCCATATCAAAAAATAAATGAAGATCAAAGTTCGAAGCATCACACATTATTGACATTTAAAACCGTATAAAACAAAATTAATTCTTCACAAAACTAAATCTCATTATAGGGAGAAGGATAAAGAAGACTACTCAGAATACATGAGAAGGAAACAACAAAACACGGATTTCATATATAAAAATAAGTTTACAAAAACAAAGAAATAAAAGACACAGCTTATCTCACAATCCTTCTCAAGCAAAAGCCTAAAAGTCCTCTTCAAGCACTTTTCCTCTTACAAGCACTCTCAATTCTCTCTTAGAAATATAATGAAGAAGAAATCTCACACATTCCCTCTCCTCTTACAACCCTAGAAGAAAATCTTCAAGCCCCTGACTTTCTCTCCTCTCATGCCTCAATTGCCTCTCTTTCAAACCCCCCTTCACTCGTCTTCTCTCCTTTTTCTGCCCTAGACTTCCTTCTCTTTTATTAGAGGCTGCCTCCAACAAAAAAGAATTCAAAATTTCCTCCAAAATTTTATCCAAAAGTCAACCCTTTTGAATTTCAAAAGATACTTTTTATTGATCCAAGAGACATATCCCTTCATAAAAAACATTTCAAAGTGTCTAGATGCATTGAATCACTCCATGAGGCATTTAGAACAAGTGATCCCTTCAAAATTTGCACAAAATTTATCATGAACCGCCTTAATTGATAAAAAATTGTTTATGGCGCCTCAGGCGCTAGTTTTGGCACTTCTGGCGCAAAGTTGCTTAAGTTCGTGCTATTCTAGGTTTTGGCGTATCAGGCGCCAAATCTGGCACTTCAGAAGTCAAATCTGGCACTTCAGGTGCTAGTTCTAGCGCTTCAGGCATCAGAATCACAAAATTCATAGTTTTTGCTCTAAATTTCATCCTTTTTGCTATTTTTTCTCCAAATGCCTAAAATTGATATATCTGAAACAAAAACATGAAGATACCCTTCTTTAATGTGCAATATCACAAAAAATAAGCATTAAATGTATACTTAAAACAACACATTATTTTGGTGTCTCATACAGCCTTTCCCAAATCCGTCCCCTTCTCCAGGTGAATATGGGTCCTTGAAAACCAAGATCAAACAAATTGGCATATTTGATATGGTCATTGAATTCAGTTAACTTATTGATGTTGGAAGATCTACCACCATTTTTTTTCTAAAAAAGAAGAAACACAATTAAAATCCCTCCCACCAGCCAAGGGGAAGACATATAACTCCCAATAGCTTGAAAACCATTCCAATGATCTCTACGGGCTGCCTTATTACAGCCAGCATAGGCAACTGTGGTATAACCAACCTTGCCAGCAATATCAAAATAAAAGTGAACATATTGGGTGTCGTCCATAATAACAGACCAATTGATTTCATGTCTGCAAAGAATTCTAATTTTGTTATTTATATTAGCAAAATGGGAGAAGCCATAAAGTTGTTTTATGACTTTTTTTAGGTTCTAGTAGAGAAATGCACCAGAGTCTGTGCTTCTTATTAAGATAAAGGAGCCTTTTTAAGGAGAGTCGATGAGCCACTCCCCTATGTTCCAACAAAGGAAGGTAATCACGATGAGAGGGTTTAGTTCTCCCCCTAGTAAGTCTAGTGAGGGAGTCTCTTCTAGTAGGTAAGAACTGCTAGCTTCAATCACAAATGTATCCCATGAGGGTCAACCATATCATTCTTCTTTTCCTTCCTTGCTTTCTGAAGTTGTTTCCATCTTCTAATTCCTTTTGCAAAGCTTCTAATGGGGGGAGCCAAATGGTTGTTGGAGGTGGAGGCAATGGGGTGAGGATTAGTGTGGACCCTCTGCAAAGTGGGGAAAGCAGCTAAATGCTCAACAGCCTATTCCACTAGAGAGATGTTGTTAGATTCAGGAAATTTAAGGGAAGGTTCCAAATGAGGAGGATCGACATCTGGAATCACTAAGGGAGATGAAGCATCCACCTCAATTGGAGTCAGTGGTGTATATTGAAGATCTTGGGGTACCTTAGAGAAAACCTTATGGGTAGAGGGTTCAGGAACATTAACTTCAGCTGTAGGTGGGACAAGCTTTGCAAGAAATTTAGGGACAGTTGAATGAGGATCCAAGGGGGGGAGGGGGTGCAACAGCCACAGGGGGAGAGTCCTACTGTCTAAATTTCATTTTAAAGTGAAGACTGAAGCATCTAGCATTATTATGATTAAACATTTTGCAATGAGTGCAAAAATTTGGCCTTTGCCCAACCACTATTTTCTATTAATACCCATTATGGGCAATTCCCAACTAGATTTTATCCACATCAGGTAGTGTTCTATCTATTTCCACAAATATCCTTGCAACTAAAGGTTTAAACAAGATTTAAGTAAGGAAATCTAACTTCATAGGCATACCCAAAGCAGTCCCAATGGTGAACAACACTTGATGATTAAGGAAATGGAGTTTAAGCCCAGGAAGCTTGAACCAAATGGGTACAACTAGAGGTTCCTGACTTGGATTAAAATTAGGAGAGCATTACAATGGCTTCATAGCCATGCCCTCCATCAATAGTACTTTCTTGTAGAAGAGTTTAGCATAATCTTCTTCTTAACACAAGTGGATAGACATATGTCGACCATCCACAAGCCCCACCTTCCAATCACTAAGCAATTTGAGATCTACAAAATATTTCCTTACAACTTCCATTTTGGGGTGCCCGAATTGAAACTTTCCAATCAGAGTAAAATTAAAAGATGCAAAAAGTGAGGTTATTTTAGATTCAAAGAAGATAATTGCAAACTTCTCTGCTTTTCTTCCAAGCTATTTGATGTAGGGACACTCTGTCTTTCCAGCACCCTCATGAAATAAATGACGGAACACCATATGCTCCACTACAATTTTAATATATATCAAATAAAATGTAAGAATCAGAGCGTAATAGTAAACTTAAGAAGTAAATGAAACAAACTAACATAAATAATATATACATGTTAATATAAAGGAATTAAGTGGTTTTCTTTGGAAATAATTTGCTAACACTTTCTCTATAGTATCAATACGTGGACTTTTAGACCATATATTACTTGACATGTGAACTTGCATTGTACGACCACTTACTTCACAGTAAGTTTTGGAACGTCAAATTTCTGTTGTTTTTCCCATGGAAATGCGTTAATAATTGTTTCTGCTGATAGGAAAACATAGCCAAATAACATAGGATCTCAATTTGGTGCTTTTATTTTCTTTTTTCTATTTTGTGTTTTTTATTTTAATTATTGCATTAATATTTTTGTGTGCTCCTTTATAGGTGCTACAAAATAATAAAAAAAAGCTAAAAAATAAAAAGCCAAAAATAGTTTGTTGTTAATTTAATTTTTGCTTCTTTTTGCTTTCTTTTGCATATTCTTTGTTGCAATTGCACGTTAGCTTATTGACTGACTTATGTGGGTCAGAGTAATTGTGTGTTCCATATTAGTTCATTTGTCTCTTTTATATTTAGGGGAGTTGAGGCTGACCTCATTCTAATAGACTTTGAGATCGATCACACTTTTAGACACCCATAGGAGAGCACAACTTACTTCTGAAACACCTCTTCAGCTAACTAACTCTAACACCCCCACCATGAAAACATTTAAGTAATATGCAAACCCTTCTGATGAAGAGATTCACATGAGCTTAAACTAACCATCTGTTGAAGCCAAGATCTTTGAATTTTTCCCTTTCATAATCAAGTTGGTTCAAAATAACCCCTTTAGGGTACTTTTCTCTGAAGACCCCAACCTACACTTAGTCAATTTTTCTTGAACCATGTGCTACATTCTAGTACAATGATGTCCACAAAGGTGTCGTTAGACTGAGGCTTTTCCCATGTTTCCTGAGGGACGTGGCTATGGAATGGCTTAATCCTCCTACCTTAGGATCAATCATGATCTGGAATGACTTAGCCTAGAAGTTTCTAGCCAAATACTTTTCTCCATCCAAAATTGCAAAACTAAGAAATTTTATTACCTCATTTAATCAAATTGATGGAGAATCAATTTATAAGGCCTAGGAGAGGTCCAAGAAATTACTTAGAAGGTGCCCACTTCACACCCTACCTGATTGGATGATAATCCAAACTTTTTACAATAGACAGGTAGGTTTCCTAAGATCCATAGTTGATGTTGTTATAAGAGGATCATTAATATCTTAACCTTTTTATTAAGCTTACCGATTGATAGAAGAAATGGACACAAAAAATTTTCAATGGCCTACTGAATGTGTTACACTCTAGAACATAACAAATGGGTATGAGTCTGATGGTTTAGTTATTTAGCTGCAATTCCTAAGAAACTAGTTAATCCGAGGATGAATCCCAAGTAAGGACTTCCACCAAATGATTAAGTTATTCATGGACCACTGATAATTCCATAGGAAATCACGGTCAGAAACTCTCTCCCAATACCTACAACTCTAATTGGACTACTTACAAAAACTCTAATTGGAGCATTAATGACATTAGGATAAAAAAATAATATTTAGGAATAACTCAAAAAAACCTTATTGAAAATTCGAGCAATTGGGGCAGGGACCACATTTGCTAAACTTAACCTTTGGAAGGCACCTCGAAACCCCAATTTATGGAGAATAACCTATATTTAAAGAATTTTTAGAAAATATGAGGAATGAATTAAACACCTACACCTAAGGTATGGAGAATAACCTATCTTCAAAATTTTCCTAAAAAATTCATTTTAATTAGTTTTGAGTCTTGTCCCTCCACAAAGTGATTTATGCATTGTTATATATTTCACATTCTCGTTTTTTAGATTCATGTAGCTACTCCTGCATTTACTTTTTCTCCTACACTTACCTTCTTTTTAATATACTGCTACTTTCTACTATACATGTGTGAGAAAAAAACAAGTTTGGGGAAGAAAAATGTACCTTACTATGAACCTGAAAGGTAATTAGCATAGCTAGTAAAAGATTCAATTTTCATTTGGTAACACTTGTTAGGCATATTAATTAATTCAAATTGCTCATCATAGCTTATTGAAAGTAGATAAATTTAATATAGAAAGTATTAAATTTACTAAGCTAATAATAAGATTCAAAAATTAACAACTTCAGGCTTTACTTAAAAGAACCATCAGATTATTAAAAAGATGTAATTCAAGTGATAAGTAGCAAACCAAGAATATCTTTAATCTTTTTCGGTCCATTTAACTAAATTAATGTGATCATATGTCTTAACTGGAAAAGGTAACTTAGAAGTGGATCATTAAAACATCAATTGTTAAGTTTTATTTCTTAAGAAACACTACCCTTCTTCACAATTGTACACTAGAAAAGAAAGAAAAAGTTGTCAACTAGATGTAGTTCTCAGGATGAAAGAGAGAAGAAAAAGAAAAAAAAATAATTGAAGAAAAAGCAAAAAGGTAAAAATTCTTGAGGAGAAACTTGAGGTTGGAACAAAAAAAAAATTCAAGAAAAGATAAAGATTTAGAAGGGTGTCTAGTAGGACTTAAGTGCTTAAGCTTTTTCATGATTATTTGATGAAAAACACTTTAAGCTCTCTTCAAAGGAAAGTGTTAAGGAAATTTTAAGTTGATAAAATTCACTGAAGCTAGATTGAATGCATTCCAAGTTAGTGAAAAAGACTTAAAAAGCACCAATATAAAGTTCCGTAGAATTTTTTTAATGATTGAATGAAGAGAATTAAGAAAAGGTCAAGTTATTAAGCATTAAAGCTAATTGATCCTATAATGACATGTGAGCACTTTTATAAGCTTCTGATGGATATTTGGAATACTTAGAACCTACAGGAATGCCACTTCAATTCATGGAATCAAAATTGAACCTAGTGATTACTTGAGGGCAAGTAATATGATAAGTTTAAGGTATTGAGATATGTCAATTTTACATAATTTCACCTGCTTTAGTTTATTGATTTATCACAGATTTGCACTTGAGAAAGGTTTTTTTTTATGATGTGCATGTTGTAGGTGTTAAACATGTAAAACATAGTCAAAACATGTGATATAGTGTTGTCTGGTGCAGCTACGCCAGAATTGGGTGTGAGCATGCCAAAACTAGCATGACCATGTCAGTTTCGAGCGTGACCAAACTAGTTTTTGGCATGACACGTTGTTGAACATCCTTAACTCATATTTGAAAATTTCTCACTTATTTTGGACACATTGACGGATTTGAAGAGTTTTTATGGCTAGTCTATAAAGCAGAAAGGCCAGTTATTCATAAATAGCTACAACACATCGTTGTAAAACTGCATAAAACAAATAGGCACACAGCTTCCCCCCAGCAACTTTTTGACATAGCCGCTACGTTGTAATTGTCCCAAGCATACCCTAAGTTAAATTTTAGGCCATTTTTTATTAGTTAAGTGAGAAGGTTGTTAAATTTAGTTATAGTTGGACATATATTTTAATTATTTATTTTTTCTTCTAATAAATTAAGTTTTTTATGATAATTACACAAATCTATGAGTACTCTGAAACACCAAAATAATATGTTGTTTTAAGTAAACATGTTACGCTTATTTTTTGTAATATTGTACTTTAAAGAAGGGTATTTTCATATTTTTGTTGTAGGTATATCAATTTAAGGCATTTGGAGCAAAAGTAGCAAAATGGAGGAAATTTGGAGCCAAAACAACGAATTTTGGGAATTCTGACGCCAGATGTGCCAGATTGGCACCAGATGCGTCATTTTATAGAGAGCTGGCGCCAGATACGCCATTTTGAGAGAGCCGGCACCAGATATGCCAAAGCTGGCACCAGATATGCCAAAGCTGGCACCAGATGCCCCAAAAAGTAGAACATTGTGGACTTAAATAAACTGACACTAGATGCGCCAAAATTGGTGTCAGGTGCACCAGAGATGACTTTTTGAGGATTAAGGCAATTTGGGACAAATTTTGCATGAATTTTCAAAAGGACACTTATTCTGAACACCCCTTGAAGTGATTCAAAGCATCTAGACACTTTGGAAGGTTCTTTAATGAAATGATATGTCTCTTGGATCAATGGACATGTCTTTTGAATTCAAAATAGTTGATATTTGGATAAAATTTAGGAGTGACTTTTGAATTCTTTTTGGAGGGAGGTAGCTTTTAATAAAAGAGAGGGAAGTCTAGAAAAAAAAAGAGAGAGGTTAAGTAGGGTGTAAAGTGGGCGAAAGAGAGAAAGAGAGAGGGAGAGAAAGTCAAGGACTTGAAGATTCTCTTCAAGGATTGTAAGAGGAAAGGGAAGGTGAGAGATTTCATCTTCATTATACTTCTAAGGGAGAATTGAGAGTGCTTGTAAGGAGAGAAAGACTTGAAGAGAACTTCTAGAGAATTGCTTGGGAAAATTTGTGAGATAAGTTGTTTCTTTTATTTCTTTTGTTTTTTAAACTTATTTTTATTACTGAAATTCGTGTTTTGTCATATCGTTTTCAAGAATTCTGAGTAGTCTTCTTCATCCTTCACCCTATTTTGAGATATGTTTTTGTGAAGAATTGATTTTGTTTTATGCGGTTTTAAATGTCAATAATTTGTGATGATTTGAACTTTGATCTTCATTTAATTTTTGATCTGGCCAATTGAAATGTTAATATGTGTTAAAAAACATATGTTTTGAAAGAGCTATGATTTCTACAATATAGTGAGAATCACATTTGATTTCATAGAAGAGGATGTCATCCATGGAGTTGAGTGCAAATAAATAGGGAAATATACTTTGTTGGATACAAAATTGGAGATTTTAAAGTGATAGATTCAAATCTCCAATTTGGTCTAGTTGATTGGAAACTAATGCGAGATTGTTAGCTCTCAGGTGAAGGAGTAATGGAGCTCTAGAGTGGCAGCCATTTTCCTCCCAGTTTAACCACAAAATTAGGGACCAAACTCTGAATTAGTCAATATTTTTATGCACTCGAAAGAGGGTAAGGAATATGATTGCTTCTATTTGGCACAAAATAATATATATATATATATATATATATATATATATATATATTCAAATGATNGAAATCCCAAATTTCGAATTTTCCAAAACATAGGAAAAATCCATGGTGAAAATAAAAAATTTTTAAGTTAAAGTGAAGCTCTTACCAAGAGAAGATGAAATCTATGAAGTTTAGGCTCCAAAATCTTCTCTATCGCGCTCAATGTGAAGCCCTAGTTCAAGGTTTAGAGGTAAGAGAAGACCCAAGCAGTAAAAATCGAGTTGAACTATGTGATTTTGCAATTTTTTAGGAAATCTAGTGTTTTCGGGAATTTGGCGTATCTAGAGACAAATCTAGAGTATCATGCACCAACTCTCTGTAAACCAACGCATCATGCACCATTGCCTTAATTTATCTAGATTTTATTTTTAGTTAAAATCTGCTTCTTACCGCTTTTCTTCTACCTCTAATTAACTCAAATGAACCTTTATAAGCATGATTAAACATTACCCTAACAATAATATTTCACAAATAACATAAAACTCACTTTTATATATAAAATCTGGGTTATTATCAACTAACATTTTTCAAGCTGACAAACTCTAATTCAGTGTCCAAAGCAAACCAAACATCCTAACACTGAAATCTATTTATCAAAATACCAAACTCAAACATTGATAGAGTTCAACAATAAAAGTAAATGCAATCCAACATAACAAAATAACTAAAACAAGCAGTACTAAACAAAAAAATTCTGTGCATAGATTAAGTTCAAACATTCTCTTGACTCTCGTCCTCTAGATATCTCTCGTACATTAGTAGTGCACATGCATGTTGTAAAAGGGGTCGATAAGGAAACTCATGAGTCGATTTCTCCCCAATCCAAGAATGTTTCTTGAACATATGTACCAAACCATCTTCAATATGACCAACATGTTCAAAATGGTCTTTAAGTCTCCAATGAAAGTGATCCAACATATTAGAAACATTCCCAATTTCATGCATAAGATTTTGCACCTATTTTTCTATCTTCTTCATCCTTTTCAAAAGTGTATTCAAACTGAAGTAAGGCTAAATAGGTGATGTATTCTGAGATGCTTGATCCATCAGTACATTCATATCATTCTCATCTCCCATTCCAATATAGTTGCAATAGACTTCTGCATCCATTGACTTCCATGGAAGAAGCACTTTTTCCTAACTCTCATAAGGTACTTGCGATTGACTGCAAAGTAGGTAAATAGTGGATGGATGTCTGAGTCCAGTTGCAGATCCATTAACAATGAAACCTAAAATTGATTTCACAATGATTGCTCTAATGTTACATCAATTCAAAATAACACTCTCCTTAGTTACCTTGCTGATTTTCATAGTAGGAAGTAATTTTGATGCAATAAAAAAGTGTCATGACTTAGAAGCAAGATTTAACAATGATGAAGAGAAAATTACATTTCCATCATCTCTGGCCTCCCATGCATCTTCATCTGTAAGGTATTGATAGAGTTCATTCATATTATCTCTTGTAGGGTTAAAATTTGCATAATGACAGATAGGCACATTTTCAATCATAAACATCTCATTTATTGTTGAAGGAGTGAGTTGCACAAACTTGCCTCGCACATAAAAAAATTCCTTGGTTTATTCCATGTAGATTTGTATAAAACTCTTTCACCATAGGAACAACAATGGTGATAGTAGTGTAACAAAGCACTTCCCAATGTCTCTGCGCAATAATCTCATCTACTCAAGTATTCAGTGTATTGAATCCTTGATTTACAAATTGTATTTGTTTGTTTAGCATCTTCTTCACTAGACCACGATCATTGACTAATAATGTTTGGATAGTGGGGGGTGTTTTCAACTTTATAGCATCTCCTGCAGAGAAGAGGGGTGGTGGGCCTCCTTGTATTGCTACATTGACTGTTTCTAATGACAATATCCAGAAGGCTAGCCTTTTTGACTTGGGATACAATGGACCTCAGTTTACTTAGAGAAGGGGGAAACTTTGGGAAAGATTAAACAGAATGCTTGCTAATGACAGATGGATTCAAAATTTCTTGCAGACCACCATAACTCACCTGAGCTTGGCAGGTTCTGATCATAGACCTATGCTGATCACCATCTCTACAAAGGAGCATAATTCTAGACATTCTTTCAGGTATCTAAATGTCTGGTCAAGCCATAAGGATTTCATACAAAATGTGAAAGAGAATTGAAGGGATTGTGATCACCGCAAAACCTTAATCATGCTGTGGAATCTTAAGAAAAAAGTAGGCAAAGCTCTAAGTCAGTGGACCTGGAACACCTTTGGGAACCTATTGAATGGAGTTGAAACAAATGGAGAAGGACCATAGTGTTGGAAAGGTGGATGAGGCCTCCCTTTTGGGGGCCAATGAGAAGTTACTCACTGCTGTAAAATGGCAAGAACTTTTTCTAAAATAGAAAGCTGCAAAAGCCAAATTCACTGAGAGGGATAGAAATTCTAAATACTACCATGCTTGCATAAAGTATTAGAGAAAGTGTAAAACTATCCACTCTATAAAAGATAACCAAGGTAAATAAATCAGAGATGAGAAAGAGTTTGCTAACAGTGCTGTGGCCTATTGCCAGGATCTCATGCAGTGCAGAGAGTATAAAAGAGAGCATGTAGATAACACTGTGTTTAGCTCTGATAAGGATTTCACTGCCAACCTGAACCTTGCTTTTATAAGAAGATTAGACAGGCTCTTCTATAAATTAACAATGCAAAATTAGCTGGCCCTGATGGTTTCACAGCAGGCTTTTATAAGAAGGCTTGGGAAGTCATAAAAGAAGATGTCATAAAGGCAATTCAATATTTATTTTAGGGGCATCCACTTCCAAACTATTTCAGTGCTGCTACCATAGTGTTTATTCTAAAATCCTCTCTAAAAGATAAGTGGAACCAATTCAAAACCATTAGTTTAACTAATGTTATTAGTAAGATTATCAGCAAAATCTTAGTAAAGAGAATCGAACCTCTTCTACAGCTCCTGATCAGCCCAAAGCAAGCAGCTTTTGTGAAGGGGAGAAGCATTGGAGATAAAGTGTTGATTACTCAAGAACTATTGCTGGACCATGAGAACTCATGCAAGGGGGGTAATATGACATGTAAGCTTGATTTAAAAAAGGCTTATGACATGATAAATTGGGAGTTCATTATGGAGATCATGAGGGCTAGAGGTTTCTCTACTGATTCATGTCAGATTATTAAAAGATGGCTAGAGGGTAATGCGAATTCAGTTTTAGTCAATGGAAATGCTCATGGTTTCTTTAAGGCAACAAGGGGTTTGAAATAAGGAGACCCTCTCTCCCCAACCATCTTTATTTTGGCGGACAACTTGTCTAAACTTATTGATAAACCCATCCATAGGAAGAGTCGTATCATATATCATAGCAGATCTAAGTTAGAAACTAGCCACCTACTATATGTAGATGACATTCTAGTAATCTCCAGAGCTAATAAGTCAGCCATCAAACACCTCCATGAGTTCCTACAACAATTTCAAAACACTTCAAGGTTTAAGGTAAACAAAGAAAAATGTCAAGTTCTTTTCAGCAAAAAGGTTCCCATAGCCTGTAGACACTGGACACATGATCTCACTGGATTTACTTCCATGAACACTCCTTTTAAATATCTAGGGGTCTACTTAACTAGGGGGAGAATAAAAAACTAGGGGGAGAACAAAAAAAGTCCAGTTTGATGAGATAGTGGATAAAACCATCACCACTCTTCAAAGGTGGACTAGCTCTTTCCTGTCTAATGGGAGTAGAATTACCCTCCTCAAGAGCATCCTTACTACTTTTCCAATGTACATCCTTTAAGTGGAAGCTATGAAGAGGAGTACTTAGTTCTTTTTGGAGAGAACCTTCAATAGATTCCTATGGACTGGTAAAAAAAAACAAATTATTTGGGCTAGTTGGCAGAAGGTGGCTAAACCTTTATATGCTGGTGGACTAGGATTTAAAGGTTTTCAGCAATTACAGCATATTAGCATGAGCAAATTTTGGTTAAAATTATGACAAAAAAGACAATCTTTGGGCTGAATTTATGCATGCTAAATACTACAAAAATGAGCATCCTAACCTTGTGGCTAGCAAGTTGGGGGACTCTAGAATTTGGAGACAAATGCTAAAAGTGATGGACAAGGCTTAAAAACTCTACATCTGGGAGCTGAGTCAAGGTAATATCAGTTTTTGGCTGGATAACTGGTGCATAGAACCTTTGGAAGGTAATCAAGATATTCATATGCTGGTGAAGGAATGCTGGAGGGATCAATCCTGGTCTGAGGAGATACTCCATACAATTTGAAAAGATAAATCAGTTAGAATGGTTACCAAAATACAATTTGATAGGAATAGAAAAGACAAGGTGGCTCTTATCTCCAACTCCAATCAAAGCATTTCCAAAGCCTTATATAAAAAGTTGTATCATTGGGATCTAACTCCTTGGAGTGAGTACTTGTGCAATAAATTCATAACCCCCTCTATGTCTTTCTTCTCTTTAAGAGTGCTCAATGACCATTTCCCTACTGATGACATCCTGAAACTAAAAGGGCTGAAGGGGCCTTTTATGTGTCTGTTAAGCAGAAATGACATGTACTCATCAAACCACCTTTTCTTCAACTGTGTTTTCTCCGAAAAGCTGTGGAACTCCCTGCAACCATATTTTCATGTCAACACAATAAACTTGGGATGGAAAAACATAGGTGATAGCTTGCTTGATTGGTACAGGATGAATCTTGGCCCCAGCCCTTTCATCATTGCCTGGATCCTTTGGGCTTCCAGAACCAAGTCAAAACATGATGACATTGATCATAACACTGGTGAGTGGTGATTAAATGCCTGACTTATATAAGGAGGCTGATACAATGGAAAAAATTTTCCTAACCTTTTGTCGATTAGTAGAACTGATGAACAAAAAGGTTATAAGCTCATCAAGGTAATATGGGAGAAACCAAAGCATTATTTCATTAAAGTAAATACAGATGGAAGCTTCTCCCCCAACAAGTCAGGCATTGGTGGGTCTTCAGGGATCATAATGGCAAATGCATACTTTGCTTTAAATCACCCATTAAGGCAGATGATGCCATTGAAGCTGAGACTATGGCTCTATATTGGGCTCTTAAGATGGTTGTTCTGAACAGGTGGAATCACTTACAAGCTGAGGTAGATTCTTCTCAGCTTGTTGATTACTTGACTTGAAGGTCTACCCCACCTTGGCACATCCAACAATGGGTAATGAAGATGCAACAACTTTGCAAAGAGATAAAGGTGGGGTTCTCTTTTATTTACAGAGAAGGAAATAGACTTGCTAACTTATTAGCCACTAATGGAGCTAAGTCACAGATGATCATAGTATCTACCACTCCTCCATCTCCCCTCGCTTGTTTGCTTAAAGGGGATAAAATGCAGGTCCCATACCTAAGAATTGTAACTAAAATTTGAGTTTGTAGCCAGGTTGATGGTTGAGGAACCCCTTAGTTTTTTGAAATTTTTTATATTTTGTGGGGTACTTTCTCATTTTTGTTTGTTTGTACACCTTACTTTTAGCAACAAGTAGAGAGCCACAAGCAGCTCCTTTTACCATATATATTTCTGAATGAAGGTATAAATGGTCCCATAAAGTCCAATCCCCATGCATAAAAACTGTCAATTCCCAAATTAAAATTTAGAGACATTTCATTTTGTCTTGAAGTATTACCTACTCTTTGACACTGATCACATGTTTATATATATATATATATATATATATATATATATATCTAAAAAGAGTAGACTAATAAAATCTAGATTGTAAAATTTTATGAACAGTTCTATCATTCCCAAAATGTCCTCCAAATTCTGAATCATGATATTTTTCAAAAATTTCTAGAATTTCTTTGTAAGGCACACATTGTCTCATTACAAGATCTTTGCATTGTTTATATAAATAGGGGTCATCCCAAAAGTAAGACTTTGCATCATGAATGTATTTCTTATTCTGTTGCTTTGTTAATCCATGTGATAAAATACCACTAATAATATAATTTACAATATCAACATACCAAGGTATTTCACATCCTTTTATAACATAAAATTGTTCATCAGGAAAAGTTTCATTAATTTCTTTTTCCATGTCATGTATTTCTTCTTGTTCTAGCTAGATAGATGATCAGCAATTTGATTATCAATCCCTTTCTTATATACTATTATAAAATCAAACTCTTGTATCAAAAGTACCCATCTAATCAATCTTGGTTTCACATCCTTCTTTTGCATCAAATATTTAATAGTCAATTGGTCAGTATGCATAACACATTTAGCTCCAATCAGATAAGAATAAACTTATCAAAAAACATACACAATGGTTAATAACTCTCTTTCAGTGGTGGTGTAGTTGATCTGAGCATTATTAAGAGCCTTACTAGAGTAGTATGCAACTTTAAAAATCTTATCATATCTCGGTCCTAATACAACTTCAATTGCATAATCACTAGCTTCACACATTAATTCAAAAGGTTTCTCCCAATCAGGTGAAAAAAATAATAGGAGTAGTGATATATTTTTCCTTTAAAGTTTCAAAGGCTTGAAGGCAATCTTAGTTAAAATCAAAATTTATATCTTTTTCCAGAAGTTGGCATAGAGTTTTATTAATTTTTCAAAAATCTTTAATATATCACCTATAAAATCCTGCATGTCCTAAAAAGCTCCTAACTCCTCTTACATTAGTAGGCTGAGGTAAGTTATATATAACCTAAATTTTTGCACGATCTACTTTCCAAGCCATTTTCTGAAATTTTATACTCAAGCTCAATTCCTCCTGCAATCATAAATTGACATTTTTTGCAGTTCAATTCCAGATTAGTCTTTTCAGATTATTCAAGAACTTTCTCCAAATTATTTAGACATTTTTCAAATGAAGTTATAAACATAGAAAAATACTCCATATAGACTTTAATCCCTTTTTTAATTAAATCATTGAAAATTAACATCATACATCTTTGAATTGTTGCAAGTGCATTACATAATCCAAAGGGCATTCACCGAAAGCCAAAAGTTCCATAAGGACTAGTAAATGTTGTTTTCTCTTGATCCTCCAGAGCTATAGGTATTTAATGATAACCGATATAACCATCTAGAAAACACAAATATCTATGTTCAGCCAGCCTATCCAACATGTGGTCTAAAAGGGGTAAAGGAAAATGATCCTTCCTGGTGACAAAATTTAATTTTCTATAATTTATGCAGATTCGCCGTCCTCATTATTCGCATTTGTCACTATAGTCACAAATCCTTTCTTTGGAACATAGTGAATTAGACTTTCCCAAACACTATCTAAACTAGGATATATTATTCTAACATCTTACCATTTTAAATTTTCTTTCTTAACAACTTCTTTCATCATAGGATTTAAACTCCTTTAAGGATCAGCTCTTGGTTCATGTTAATTTTCCAATAAAATTCTATGCATACAAATTGAAGGAATGATTCCTTGAATGTCAACTAATGTCCAAGGAATGGCTTTCTTATATCTTCTCAAAGCTTCCAACAACTGTTGTTCTTGCTTATCAGTTAATTATGATGATACTATAATAGGTAATGTAGATAATTCTCATAAGAATGCATAGTTCAAATGTGTAGGAAGTGTTTTGAGTTCTAGTTTAGGAGGTTTCTCAATAGATGAAATCAAATTTTTATTACTCTCTATAAGATCAAGCATTTAAATTTTTTCTTGAACATAATCCAAATATTCTTTACTCACTTTCATAGATTCATGTTAAATTTTATCCTCATTTTGATATTCCATATATTCCTTTTCCAATTCCCTTTAAAATTACTTTTTGAAATATTCATGGCTTAGATATTCATTAATATCCATTATGAAGCATTGAGTCACTTGCTATTTGGCAGTGTATCTCATTGATTTTGCAGTATTAACTGTAACCTCTTGATCACTAATTCACATAGTTAGTTATCCTTTCTGCACATCTATCAAAGCTCTTCTAGTGGCAAGTAATGGTCTTCCTAAAATGATAGGAATTTCTTTATCTTCCATCATATCTAATATAATAAAGTCCACAGGAAAGATAGATTTATCAACTTTTACCAAAACATCTTCCATAACTCCTTTAGGATAGCTAAATGAACGATCAGCTAAATGAAGAGTTTGAATTGTAGGTGAAATATCTCCTAAGCCCAACCTTCTAAAAATTGATAATGAGATAAAATTAATACTGGTTCCTAAATCACATAAATCTTATAAAAAAATTTGCCAATAGCACAAGGAATTGTAAAACTTCCAGGATCTTAAAGTTTTTCAGGAAGCTTTTTCTGAAATATAGCACTACACTCTTCACTGAGTGCAACAGTCTCATTGTCTACAAACTTCCTTTTCTTTTTAAGTAAATCCTTCATGAACTTCACATAGCTTGGCATTTGTTCCAAAGCTTCAACCAAAGAGTCATTTATCGTTAATTTACTCAATATTTCTAAAAATTTTGAAAATTGGTTATCTCTATTTTTCTGCTTCAATTTTTGAGGAAATTGAGGTGGTGGTCTTTTTACACTAATTTTCATTGGTTTAATAGTATATTCTGACTCAAAATGAAAATCTAAGATTTTCATTTTCCACCTCATCTTTTTCAACTTCAACTTCCACTTCTTTTTTAACTCTATTTTCTAATTCTTTTCCACTTTTCAAATTAATAACCTTAATTTTCTCTTTGTTCTTATCTTTAGGATTTACTTCAACATTACTAGGCAAAGTTCCTGGAGGTCTATTGCTAAGTGCGGTAGGAATACATTGCAATTGATTTTCCATGTTTCTAATTGCAGCTCCTTCACTTTGTAATTGACTCCCCATTTGCAATATCAATTCTTCAATTGGCAACTTTTTCTCCTTACTCTGCAAATTATTAAAACCTGGAGGGTAATAAGGTTTATAAGTTCGGTTTCCTTGATTGTTGGAGTTTCCCAATGGGTTTGCAGTGTTGGTTCCCCATTGCGGATTTGCAATTATTGTTACTCCAACTAAAATTTGGATGATTCTTCCAACCAGGATTATAAAAATGGAGATAAAGATTATTAGAGCAATTATTTCTTGCATTAAGATTGAGATTCTATCATTTGTCCCAATGATTTTTCCTCAAGCACAGGTGATGTCTGAGAATAATTCATTCCATATTGATCCATCTTCTTTGATATACCAGCAATTTGTGCAACTATTATAGATATTGCATCAAAACCGTGAATAATAGCTACTCTTTTTAGATTTACCCTTTCAGAGGGCCACTAAAAATTATTAGTAGCCATATCTTCAATTAAAGAGTATAACTTCATCAAATGGTTTTGACATTAATGATCCACCAGCAGTAGCATCAATTATTGAACTAAGAGATCCAACCAATCCATTATAAAAAGTTTGAATTATTAACTAATCTGATAATGCATGGTGTGAACACTTTCTAAGGAGATCATTAAATCTTTCCCAAGCTTCTTAAATTAATTCCCCTTCAAAATGACAAAAAGATGTAATATCATTTCTAAGCTTATCAATTTTTGAAGGTGTAAAATATTTAGATAAAAATTTTTGTGATAAATCTCCCCAAGTTCTGATAAATCTAGGTGCTAACGAGTTTAACCACATCTTAGCTTTATCCCTTAGTGAAAAAGGAAAAAGTCTAAAGCTGACGACATCATTCGATACTCCATCATATTTAAATGGAGCACACAATTCTAGAAAACTAGCAAGGTGTAAATTAAAATCTTCAGTTAGTGTTACCCTAAGTTGATTGTTCTAAATCATTTGGATAATAGCACATTTAAGCTCAAATGAATTGGCAGCTACAGTAGGGTTTTATATACTTAAATGAATCTCATATGATGTTGGATTAGCATAATCTATTAAAGGTCTCTAATGATGTACATTTTTATTTCTATCATTACTCAAATTTCAAGCCATTTTGCTAATATGATCTATCGTTTTTTGTTGTTTTTGAATTTTTTTAATTATTCTTTCTAACTTACAATCGCAAGGTACTAAATTTATAGATCTTACACTACACTTAAACAAACACAACAAGTAATTTAAAATAAGCAAACACACTTAAATAAGAAATTATTTAAACTAAAGTACAAACACTTTTTTTTAGTTTTTAAAATAAGAATACTATAAATTATAAAATAACTTACTACTACTTTTGATTAATATCCCGACAACGGTTCCAAAAACTTGATGTAGGTGGATTTAGTGTGTTAATTTTGCAAATATTTTTCAATATTATAAAATACACATGGTGGATACAATAAAAAATATGCAAATTATTCCCAACAAAATTACTTCAGTTAAAACAATTTTATCTTTTAAAAATATTTAAACTAACAAATCCCCTTTTACAAATAAAGCAAGTTACGAATCGCTCGAATAATAAAGGGCTCTAATGAAGTTCTAGATATTGATCCCACATGGAAGTTGGAAATTCTTATGAGGAAGTTCATAAGATTATAATGTAAAAACAATTTTAAAAATACAAAAAAGTGAAGTGCAAAGTTTGAATACTAAGTAACAAGTGAACACTAATTAAAATGCAGTTGATAGACATAGCTTACTAATCTAAATGCTAAACTTTCAAAAGTAAACTTTTAAAAATTAAAACTAAGCAGTTGTGACGGAAAGTTCAAATTGAAGAAAGCTTCTTTCCCCTTCACAATGAGTATATGGATTGTGAAGAAATTAAAATCGTTTTATAATATATAGAAAAACTATATTGTGCCAAATAGGAGTAATCTTATTCTTTACCCACTTCTGAGTGCATAAAAAACATTGACTAGTCCAAAGTTTGATCCCTAATTCAATGGTTATGCTGGGAGGATATGGGCTACCACTCAAGAGATCTCACTACTCCCTCCCGTGAGGGCTAACAATCTCACATCAGTTTCCAGTCAACTGGACCAAATTGGGGATTTTAATCTGTCGCCTTAAAATCTCCAATTTTTCATCCAACAAAGTATATTTCCCTATTTATTTGAACCCAACTCCATGGATAAAATACTCTCCCATGAAATCAAATGTGATTCTCCTCATGTTGTAGAAATCATAGCCCTTTCATTAAACTGATGATATGTTTCTCAACACGTTTTAACATTTCAATTGGCCAGATCAAAAAGTAAAAGACGATCAGAGTTCAAATCATAACAAATAATTGACATTTAAAACCATATAAAACAAAATCACTTTTTCACAAAATCATATCGCAAAGTAGAGAGAAGGATAAAAAAGACTACTCATAATTCATGAGAATGATACAACAAAACATAGATTTCATATATAAAAATAAGTTTACAAAAGAAAAGAAATAAATGACACAACTTATCTCACAATCCTTCCCAAGCAAACTCCTAGAAGTTCTCTTAAAGCCTTTCTCTCTTTACAAGCATCTCAATTCTCTTTTAGAAGTGTAATGAAGAAGAAATCTCTCACTTTCCCTCTCCTCTTACAATCCTTGAAGAAAATCTCCAAGCCCTTGAATTTCTCTCTCTTTTTCTAACTGTCCTTCTTGCCTTCAAGCTACACACACACATCTCAAAAACCCCTCCTCAAGCCCTAGACTTCCCTATCTTCTATAAAAGGCTGCCTCCCTCTAAAAAGAATTCAAAATTGCCCTCAGAATTCTCTCCAAAAGTTAACTCTTTTGAATTCAAAAGACATGTACATTGATCCAAGAAGCATATCCCTTCATAAAAGATCCTTCCAAAGTGTCTAGATGCATTGAATTACTCGAATGGGTTCTTAAAACAAGTGTTCCTTTCAAAATTTGTGCAAAATTCATCTCGAACCGCTTTAATCCGTAAAAAGTCGTCCCTCGCGCATCTGGTGCCAAATTTGGCATATCATGCACTAACTCTCTGTCAAATGGTGTATCAAGCGCATCATTTGCCAGTTTGTTGAAGACCACACTATTCTGGGTTTTGACGCATCTGGTGCCAATTCGGCTCATCTAGCCCCAATTTTGAGCATCATGCCCTAGAATTTGAAACTTCGCTGTTTTGGCTCCAAAGTTCGTACTTTTCGCTATTGTAGGTCCAAATGCCTAAAATTGATATACCTGCAACCAAAACATGAAAATACCCTTTTTTAAAGTGGAATATCACAAAAAATAAGCATAAAATATATACTTTAAATAACATATTATTTTGGTGTATCATCCTTCAAATTAACAAATCTTCGTGCATCAAAATCATCTGACAACCTTCCTCTCTACACTCATGGAGCCATTTTAAATTCTACTAAAATCCATATAAATTCCAAATAAATTACAAAATAAAAAATCTAACTTCCTAAGTAAGATTATTTGGTAAGAAACTTTTCACAATGAGTTTTCTTCAAGCTTTTTCATAAA
>JXCR01125026.1:174051-188696 GCA_002079205.1 Phalaenopsis hybrid cultivar
GGGGGGGGGGGGGTTTACAGCAACATCAGTCTCATTGAAGTAAGACCCAAGTTGGGCCAGCCAATCTACAAGCTGGTTTCCTTCCCTGTAGATGAAACTGAAATGAATTTGGAACTTTGTAATAAGATCTCTAATTTTTTTTATCCAATATAAGTGGTGTCATGAAGATCCCTCCTCCTGATTTAGTAGAAGAATCACTGTAGTAGAATCCACCTCCAGCCATAGCTTGTACCAATTAGCCTTATTAGCAAGGTTGAGTGCCTAATAAACAACAATAAGCTCATTCTCAGTAGCATCAACAGCCATTACTAGGGTGTAGAAGTATAAGAGGCACTTACCCAAATGATTTATGTATATACCCCCCACTCCAGCTCCATGTTTTGTAAAGCTTCCATCAGTATTAATCTTCACAGTGGGAAGTTGAGGAGATTTCCAATAAACTCTAAATACTTGAATAGGATCAGTCTTTTCTGATGAGCAGGATTTAGAGATATTATGGAATCTTTTCCATTTGATCATCTTATGTAGATAAGATAAACTATCTCTAACAGTTTTTTCAAAATTTGGGATGGCATTTTCAAACTTTGCCTTGTTTCTTTCCATCCAAATGAACCAAGCAGTAATAAGTGGTATAAGAGCATAGTTTCTCTTTTGTCAGGACTGCTAGCAATTGAATAGCATATCCTAAGTAAAATCTTTCTCATCAATGTTCAACTGAGTCAATAGTTGTTTCCACACCTGCTGAGCAAAATTACATTCAAAGAACAAGTGAACCAAGGATTCCTCCTCTTTCAAACATAACCAGCATTTAGAGGGACCCCTCAATCCATTTAACTTGAGAATGTCATCAGTAGGAATCATCTTATGGAATATTCTCCAACAGAGAAAGGACATAGATGGGGATAGAAATATGTTCCAAATAGTGTCTCCAATGGGTATTTTCTCCCAATAGAAAACTTTAGAATAGATAGCTTTGGTTAGACTTTGATGAGAGAATGTCTGCCACACGACTTTATCAGATTTACTTCTATCAAACTTTATACTAGCCACTTTGGTGATAGAATGAGGTTGCAGAATATTAGACAACTTAATTGAAGACCACTCATCAACATGGCAACAGTCAGACACTTTAAGATCAATATTGTAGTGCTTAGTAACAGGGGATAACCAATCTTTTGGACACCAATTATCAAGCCAAAAATTAATATCTCCTTTACCTAGAGCCCAATTGTAAGTGTTTTCAGCAATTGTTCTAATTTTCAGCATTTTCACCTAGATTTTAGAGTCCCCAATTTTCCTGACAACTAGTGTAGGATGCTGATCTTTGCAATATTTGCCCCTCATAAATTTTGCCCACAGAGAGGTTTGAGCTCTAAACTTGATCGAAAGTTTACAGAAATTAATCTGAAGGAGTTAGTCTAGATCCTTAAAGCCAATACCCCCAGCTAACTGGGGTTTAGCAACCTTTTTCCAAGAAGCTCAGTGCATTTGCTGTCTTTGGCCAGACCACAAAAATTTGTTGAATATTATTTCAAGCTGGATTTGTGTACTTTTTCTTGATAGTAGTCATTTGTAGTATATATGAAGGGAAGGTAGTAAGAATACTCTTAAGCAATGTAATTCTTCCCCCATTAGATAAAAAATTCTGTGTCCACCCATTGAGAAGATTGGAAATCTTATTCAATACCTCTTCAAACTGAATTTGCCTAGTTCTGCCAGTAAGGAGAAGTACCCCTAGATACTTAATTGGGAGCTGAGAGATAGAAAAGCCAGTGTAGTTAGAAGCCCATTATTTGCAATTAAGGGAGGCATGTTTGTGAAAAACCATTTGACACTTTTCTGGATTAAAGTACATCCAAGAATGAGCGTAGAAATTTTGAAGTGTCTGGAAAACTTTTTTACAGCATTCTTATTAGCTTTAGAAAAAACCATTATATCATCAACATATAGTAAGTGAGTAATGGCTATGTTGGGTCTGTGGTGGTATCGGTTATGGCTTTGGTTCAGAAAAGCTTCATCTAGAATTCTGGATAAGTAATCAATGGCAATCATGAAAATGGTGGGGGACAATGGATCCCCTTGCTTTAAACCTCTGGCAGCAGAGAAAGATCCCCTCCCTTGTCCATTAATGAAAATAAATTGCTCATTATTATGTAACCACCTCTTAATCAGTTGACATAAAGTAGTATTAAAGCCTCTAGAAGTTAAGATTTCCAATATGAACTCCCAGCTTATAGTATCATAAGCTTTCCTTAAATCCAGATTATATATCATATTGCCTCCTCTACAGGTTTTATTCAAATCCTGTAACAATTCTTGAGCCAAAAGAGTGTTGTCAATAATGGATCTACCTTTCACAAAAGTTGTTTGATTGAGTTTAATGATACAGTCAAGATGAGGCTGTAACCTATTAACAATGATTTTGCTAATAGCTTTTCTTATGATAGTAGTTAAATAAATAGGCCTAAAATGGTTCCAATTCTGCTGAATATCAGATTTAGGCACCAGAATTGTGGTGGAAGCACATAAATACTGTGGGAGGTTGTTTCCTTGAAAGAAGCTTGTCACTGTTACAATAACTTCAGTCTTAATTATCTCCCAAAAATTTTTTATAAAACTCAGCAGTAAAGTCATCAAGGCCTGCAGATTTATTGTTGTCTATTGAGCTAATGGCTTCCCAAATTTCCTTTTTCATTTGGAATATCAGTGAGCTTGAGGCTTGCAGTATAATTCAGTTCAACAGAAAAATGTGCCTGCTCAATGGGGGTTCTGGGATGATGTTCTTGATTTAATAGGTTTTTATAATAGCTTATAGCATCATAAGCTATTTCAGCATTATCATGTAACCACTGACCATCAACATTTTGAATTGCATGAATGGTATTGAACTTCCTCTTGTATTTTATAAAGGCATGATAAAATCTAATGTTTCAATCCTCATCAATAAAAATATTCATAGCAGCCTTCTGTTTGAGAAAATTTTCCTGATATTCAATAGCACTAAGGAGATTATTCTGAGCAGCCAACAAATCCTTTTCCTCCACATTGCTTACCTGTTCCTCATGCTCCAATCTATTCACTTCATTTTCTGCCTCTTAAACTTTGGTGTGAACATTTCCAAAAGTATCCCAACTCCATTTTTTGAGAGCTTTGGCAGTTTTAATTTGCAACAAACTTAACTTGATGATAGGATCAGGGTGAGAAATACCTTTCCAGATTTCAGCAATGTACTTGTTGTATGAAGGGTGTGATGCCCACATGTTAAGGTATCTAAAAGGGAGGGGGGAAGATTGATTTTCAATAGAATTAATGCTGATAAGGATAGGCCTATGATCCGATCTAGCAAGACTAAGATGAGTAACAAAAGTAAGGAGGAAGTGATTGAACCATTCATCATTTACCAATATTCTATCAAGCCTCTCCCAGATGGCTCCCCTCTTCCAAGTAAATGCAGGCCCCTTGAAGCCGAAATCAAAGTGGCCAGCCCTGTGAATATTATCACTAAAATTATTCATCTTGACTGAATTTGGGGCCCTCCTTCCAGATTTTTCAAAAGTAGAAGTAATACAATTGAAATCTCCCCCCACCAGCCATGGGAAATTCGTCTGTTAACTAATGTTAATCAATATATTTCACAATTCCTTTCTAGTATCCTTTGTACATCCTACATAGATAAAAGTAGCTTCTCCCTTGTGAGCATTCATGTTGAATGAAAAGTGAACAAATTGTGGATGGTAAATTGAGATATTCGAACTAATTTCCTTTATGCAAAAGATCCAAATTTTATTGTTAGTATTAGCAAAATGAGTAAATCCATCAAACTTTTTAATCAAATTTTGGGGATTCTTGTGAACCATAGGTTCTAGATTAACAATGCACCACAGCTTGTATTTAAAATTCAGATGAAGGACTCTTTTTAAGGAAAGGCGGTTAGCCATCCCCCTTATATTCCAGCAAAGGAGATTAATCATTAGAAGGGGGATGGGGGGATGGCTAAGATCTTGATCTAGCTCTTCCTCTATGGTGGATACGAGAACCATTCCTTGTTCTTTCTGCCTTCATTGACTGTGCCCCTTGTTGTAATTTCTGCACTTCTGTCACTGGTTTTTTTCTTCTCCTTGCTGTTTTAACTTGCCAATCTTCTTCAATTTTATGTTTCATTCCAGTAAATATGGGGTCTTCTGGGACTTTGTCATGGATATCTTTAATAAGTTTCCTTCCCATCTCATCTTTCAAAGGGGATGGAGGTGTGATTATTGTGACTTCATTAAATTCCTTCCTAAGTAGTCTGTGTGGTGAGTTCTCTACATTGCTGTTGGGATCTGATAGCTCCCCAAGAAGATCAGAATCTGAGGATTCCTCAATGAGTCTTGAAGGAGGTGCTTCAATACTTTGAGTGTTTCTTTTCTGCTATCCAGATTTCTTTCTTCAGCAATGCTCCTTGTAACATTAGCTGGTATTACTTCTGCTTCTTTTTGATTTCTTCCTGCAATTCTTCTGGGTGGGGGATGTAATCTGTAACATTTATCTACTGTGTGGCCAAACATTTTGCAGTGATAGTAAGGTTTTTGCTCAACGACTATTTCCTGCCAGAATCCTTCAGTATCAGAACCAATCCAAATTCTCTTCAGTTCAGGGAGAGTGATGTCTCTCTCCACTTGTATTCTAGCAAGGCCTGGCATGGCTTTATTATATGTGGGGGCATCCACTCTCAAAGGTGTACCTAATGCTCTACCAATATTAAATAAAGCATTAAGCTTAAAGTAAGGGACTGGGAGACCAGGTAGCTTGAACCAGAGAGGGACCACAAGAGGTTCTTTACTTTGATCAATACCTGGGGTCCATTTTTTGATTTTCATAGTTGTTCCAGCAATGATAACAGATTGTTTTGCAAACAATCTTGCATAATCTTCCTCAACTTCTAACTAAATTAGAAGGTGTCTTCCACCCAATAAACTAATTTTCCAATTATCAATAAACTTCAGAGATTCAAAAAAGTTCCTGACTAGCTCCATCTTTGGATGTCCTAGCTAAAATTTACCCACCAAATTAAATTTAACTTCTTCTTTTAGTGAGTCTATTTCTCTGTTAGTGAAGAACACAATGGTTTCACCTTCTTTAGAGCCAAGAGGGACTACAGCCTTTCCCAGCAACAGTATCATGAAATTCTTATAGGAAAACCAATTGGTCATAATCTTGCAAGGTTTGATTTGATCTTCTAACCACAACAACATAAGTTGCTTTTGTCCATTGAGAATCAGTGGAGATGTCAATGGATGTAGCCATATTCAGTCACACCTCCAAAAGGTAATTAAACTTCCAACCTCAGCTGAAAAGCAAAAACATTGTCCTCAGGGAAAGGGAGAGGGAAGACAGTAACAGGGAGCCAGTCCTTCTTAAACAGACAGAGAATCAGTAACAAAAACCAAGAACAGTGGGAGAATCACACCCCCCAATTTCCGGTAAGCAAAAAGGAGGTTGTTCAATGGAACAGTACCACCACAGAAACCAAAAACAAGAAACAAAAAACCAGAAAACCCAACACTACCAAAGTATTGAAACAACAGAACTAACACCATAGACTTCTTCTTCAATGGCAAAACTATAAACAACATCCACCTACCTTCATCCTGCCAGAAACCCTAGTAGAGCCCCTTCTCCAACCGCCAACATCCTGTCCATTATAATTATATATATATATATATATATATATAATCATTGAAACTGACTCCAATGTTTGCACCAAGTTTTTACAGCATGAAGAAGACCCCCTTTGGCACATTGAAAGATGGATAAGGAAAATTCAAAGGAACTTTGGTAGCTAGACTGTTAAATTTCAGTATATCAACAAGAAAGGCAATGGGCCTGCTCACCTTTTGACCACTTCTGGTAGATGTTCTAAACAAATTATTGTGGCAAATTTTCCTTCCTTGATTTAGTTTATCTACTGCATGGAGATAATTTATGCATACCTCAAGTTCACACCTTCTGAGGAGGAATTGTTTGTGGTCACACTTTTCTATTTGATTCTGAACTTGGTGGTTATTTTGATTTGTTTGCACCTTGCCTCTTCCCATATGGGTTTTTCCTTATGTTGTTGGGAACCTTATGCTTCATTTTTTTTTTATTTTTTACTTAAAGCCCTTTGGGATATTTGTTGTTCTTTGTTGTGGATGGACTGGTGATTCCTGTATTGATTCATCAAGCCATCTTGGTGCTCGTAACTTTGTAAACTTCCTTTTCTTCAACATGTAGGGAGACACTAGTTTCTCCTTGATGGAATATATATATATATATATATATATTTCCATCAAGGAGAAACAGTGTCTCCCTACATGTTCAAGAAAAAGGAAGATTACAAGGTTAAGGGTCACTAGATGGCTTAATGAATCAATACAAGAATCATCAGTCCATTCACAACAAAAAGACAACAATTAGCTCGAAGGGCTTTAAGAAAAATAAAATAAAGGAAGCATAAGGTTCCCAACAACATAAGTGAAACCCAATATGGGAAGAGGCAAGGTGCCAACAAATTAAAGCAGCCACAATAATTAAAACAACCACCAAGTTCAGAAAATGTGACCACAAACAGTTCCTCTTCAGAATGTGTGAACTTGAGGAATGCATAAATTATCTCCATGCAGCAGATAAGCTAACTCTGGGGAAGGAAAATTTGCCACCATAATTTGTTCAGAACATCTACCACTAGTGGCCAAAAGGTGAGCATGCCCATTACCTTTCCTGTTGATATACTGAAATTTAATAGTGTAGCTACCAAAGTTCCTTTGAATTTTCCTTATCCATCTTCCAATGTGCCAAGGGGGGTCTTCCTCATGCTGCAAAAATTTGGTGCAAACATTGGAGTCAGTTTCAATGATTAAATGTCCCATATTACATTGGACAACAATTTTAAGAGCCCAATAAATAGCTATCATTTCAGTTTTTGCAGCATCAAGAGCCCAAGCTGGTGAGGAGAAATGGAGAACATGGTGACCAAGGGAGTTTCTGAAAACCCCACCACAACCAGCAGATCCTTTTAGAAAACTTCCATCAGTGTTAGCTTTCAACCAGCCATCAGGAGAAGGAGCCCATACAATCAAAGAGAAACTGAAATTATACTGAATATCAACTTGAGGAACCCAATTCCTGAAGATATTAGGGAACCTATGATATATGATGATTTTTTGTAGGTAAGATGTGCAATGAGTAGTTACAGCTTTAACAAGAGGGGTGGAACCTTCATATTTAACACTATTTCTGTACATCCATATAAACCAATAGTGGTTGAAGAAGTTGATCCAGTTGAGATTCATTATATCTATTTTGAACTTGGGCAATAACTCAGTCCAAACTTTTTGAGAGAAGTTGCAATTAAAGAAGAGGTGATCCAAGGTCTCCTCCTCCACAAGGCACAGAAGACATACAGATGGTCCCATCAGGCCTTTCAATTTCAAGATATCATTTGTTGGGAGCAAAGAAAGCCATAATCTCCAGTTGAAGAAGGACATGGAAGTGATAAGGTGTTTCCCCCAAATTTCAGTGCCCCAAAGAACAGAAGGCCAATGAAAGTGGGTTTGGTAGATAAAAGAAATGACTTTTTAAGATTTGGTTTTTTTAATAACAATCTTGTCTCTTTGATTAGGATAAATAGGTGTTTGCTGGACCAAGTGCAGCTGCTCACAGTTGAGAATATTAGAGAGAAGGGTATAATTCCACTGATTAACTTTCCAGTAATCTTTAACCATATCATGTGTATCTGGGATAGAGGAAGAACCTTTGATTTTTTCACCATTCCAAGTCCACCTATCCAGCTAGAAATTAATTTGACCTTCCCCAAGCTCCAAAATGAAAGTCTCCTCAGCTTGTTCTCTAACCTCTAACAGCTTACTCCAAAGTCTAGAGTCACCCAGCTTTCTGTTAACCAGGCCAGGGTGAGCAGATCTGCAGTATTTCCCTTTCATAAACACAGCCCAAAGGCTGTCTTGGGCTCTAAATTTAATCCAAAGTTTGCATAAGTTAATGAAACTCATATGCTGAAAATCTTTAAAACCCAAACCTCCAGCACAGTAAGGCTTGCAAAGCTTTTGCCAAGGGAGCCAATGAACTTATTTCTTTTGACCAGCCCATAAAAATTTGTTGAACATTCTCCCCAGCAGCATCTAAGTACCTTTTTTCATAGAAAACATTTGTAGGACATAAGATGGTAGGGCAGTGAGAATACTTTTAAGTAGAATGATCCTCCCACCATTGGATAAGAAAGAATTGATCCAGCATTGCAGTTGGTTCTTAATCTTATCAATTACCCCATTAAATTGGATCTATTTGTATCTGCCCTTAATTAATGAAACACCAAGGTAATTGATAGGCAAAGAAGACCGGTGGAAACTTGTGTAACTAGAAATCCAATGTTTTATCTGTTGAGATATGTTAGAGCTAGGAAAAAAATGGCATTTTGGAAGATTTAACTCCATACCTGAGTTGAGTTGAAAATGCTTGAGGGCCTTGTACAATATTTTGGTAGCATTCTTAGTAGCCTTAGAAAAAATAATGACATCATCAGCATAAGCTAGATGACTGATACAGACATTAGATTTGTGCTGATAAGCCAGATGAGGGGAGCTAGAGAACAATTGATTCAACAATCTAGAGAAATAATCCATAGCCAAAATAAAAATTGTAGGGGACAGGGAGTCCCCTTGTTTGATCCCTCCAGACGAAGAAAAGAAACCATAACAAGAACAATTGATAAGCACAGAAAGGTTGTTATAGAGAAGCCATCTTTTGATCAGCATAGTGAAGCCTTCAGCAAAGCCCCTAGCAGCTAGGGTTTCAAGGATGAAATTCCAGTTGATAGTGTCATAAGCCTTCTAAACCCTAAACCCTAAACCCAAAACCCTAAACCCTAAACCCTAAACCCTAAACCCTAAACCCTAAACCCTAAACCCTAAACCCTAAACACTAAAGACAGCATCAAGGGCAATGTCATCAGCCTTAGTTAAATTAATACCCTTAAAGTTTTTAATATCCAGGATCATATTACATTTTCTCCTGAAATTTATGCAGGCATGAAAGAAGCTGGAGCTTCTGTCCCTCTCAGTGAACTTGGCCATAACATCTTTTTGCTTCAAGAAGGCTTCTTGATAAGTGATATGAGCAAGTAGTTCCTCATTAGCTTTATGCAGCTCTCTCTCAGTTTTTAAGCCCCTTTGGAAGTCTTCTTCAGTGCAAAGTACTTGTTTATGAGCAGTTTTTAAGTTCTCATTAACATCACCAAAAGTATTCCAATTCCAATTCTTTAAGTGGATGGCCACCTTCTTTGTAATTTCCATAGGTTAATCTAAGGACCACAGTCATCATTAATGGTCCAAGCATTCATAATTTCATTGATGAAATTAGGATGAAGAGTTCACATGTTTTGGAATCTAAATGGTGAACCCCCATGCTTAACAGCATTGTGAATAGCACACAGGATGGATCTATGGTCAGACCCAGACATAGCTAGGTAGTGATGACAGTATAAAGGAATGTTTGAAGCTATAATGAGTTTCCCAACATTCTATCAAGCCTTTCCCAAAGAATCCCTCTTCTCCAAGTGAATTTAGGACCCTGAAAACCCAGATCAAATAACTGAGCATCTGTAAGGAAATCATTAAACTTCAGCATAGCATTTTGAGAAGGAGGCCTGCCCCCTTTCTTTTCCTCAGGAGAGGCAATACAATTAAACCCCCCCAACAATTCAAAAGGAGTTAATGTTTTGGCTGATATGGGCAAGTTCCTTCCACAACAACTCCTGATACCTTGGGAGACTGCTGGCATAAACAAAGGTAGCATAACCCACTTGAGCACCTACCACAAATTAAACATGAAGATATTGGGGGCTGTTCAGAATAATCTTCCATTGTAATTCAGGTCTGACAAACAGCCAAATCTTATTATTATAATTAGCATAATAGGAAAATTTGGGGAATTTTTTTAGAATATTAGAGTAATTCTTAGAAACCATGGGTTCCAAAAGAGCAAAACACCAAATTTGATGAGTTTTCACAAGGTGAGCTAGCCTTGTGAGAGAATTGGGGTGTGTAACACCCCTAATGTTCCAACATAAAAACTTCATCATTGTGAAAG
The DNA here is from genome assembly GCA_002079205.1 of Phalaenopsis hybrid cultivar. Classification (NCBI taxonomy): domain Eukaryota; kingdom Viridiplantae; phylum Streptophyta; class Magnoliopsida; order Asparagales; family Orchidaceae; genus Phalaenopsis; species Phalaenopsis hybrid cultivar. The sequence continues at coordinate 184,177 of JXCR01125026.1, forward strand.
GGTTCTCCCTTTCCTTCTTGTTCACTGTGTGGAATCTAGCAGCTGCTTATGTCCTTCCATGGTGGGAGCCTCCTGCAGCAGCTTCAATTCCAACTGCCCTTTTTTTTTCCTATTCTTCTTTTGAGTTTGCCACTCTTCAGTAAGCACTTCAGCAATTAATTCCACAGTAGTGTTTTAGATTTTATGGGAAGTGATATCTATGTTGCTTGTATCACAGTCTCCTTGTTTGCCCTCCACTGCCTGGTCCAAAATAGTCTTGGAGGGAATATTTGGTTGATTGACCTCTTCAATAATACTTGGAAGCTTAGGACAGATAGCCATCTCTGTATCACGAATGACTGTTGCCTGCTCTTTAGTCTTGCTGATATCCTGTCCCAAGGTTACATTAGAGACTCCCTGAGTAGGCAAGCTTTTAAAAGTTGGTTTTCTAATTGGTGGATGTAGCCTATAGCATTTATCCACATTCTGTCCAAAAATCCTGCAATGAGCACAAAAAAGAGGTTTTTTTTCCATAATAATGCTTTGCCAAAACCCATCCTCAGCTGTTCCAATCCAAACCCTCTTTATTTTAGGCAAAGTGATATCTCTTTCCACCAGCACTCTAGCCCCTGCTGGTCTAGCCAGATTATAAGTTGGGGCAACAACTTTTAAAGGGCAGTAAGCACCCTTCCAATATTAAACAACACATTTTGATGGTAATACTGGATAGGGAGGTTAGGAAATTTAAACCAAATTGGGACAATTAGGGGTTCTTTGCTTGGATCAAATTTTGGAGTCCATTTGAGTAATTTCATGGGGGTTCCAGCAATTAGTGGAGTTTGTTTAACAAACACCTTAGCATAATCTTCCTCATTAGACATTTTGATTAATAGGTGCATACCATCCATTAAGCCCAACTGCCAAGCCTCAGTGAGATGTAGTTCCTCAAAAAATTTTCTAACAGAATCCATTTTTGGATGACCAAATTGAAACTTGCCAATCAAGGAGAACTTGATTGACTCATTCAGAGACAGCATCTCCCCGGGAGTGAAAAAGACAGCAGGTTCTCCCTCTTTGACTCCAATAGGGGAAATGTAAGGGCAGGAGGACTTGCCAACAACAGCATTAAGCAAAGCTTGGGGAAAACCAGATGGTCATAGTTGGGCAAATTCTGCCCTCTACCAACCACCCCAGCATAAGTGGCTTGGGTCCACTGAGCATTAACTTCCACATTAATGGGGATAAACTCCATAAAGATAGCAACAGTACAGAACAGGAGTCAAGAGACCAAGAAAACCTCAAAGAAACAGTTGAACTCCCCAGCAGTCACAAACAAACAAAAACCAAATTCCACCAGTCCTAGTGGGGAGCCACAACAAGGAAGCAGCAGAGAAAAACTCAATGGAACAGTAAAACAAAAAAAAAAAACCACAGGAAGCCATCCACCACCACCAAAGGAGATAGCAGAGAACTAACCAGCACAAAACACCACAACAGGAAGCCTAAGTCGCCAGCAACCACCACTCTTCATCCTTCCAAAACCCTAGCAGAACACCACCAAACCCAACCGCCAACCATCTTTATATATATATATATATATATATATATTAACATCTCTAATAGATTAAGCTAATAAAATCTAGATTTCAAAATTTTGTGAACAATTTTATCATTCCCAAAATGTCCTATAAATTCAGAATTATGACATTTTTTGGATAATTTCCTGAATTTCTTGTAAGACACACATAAATCTTTACATTATTTATATGAATAGGGTTCATCCCAAAAATAAGATTTTACATCATGAATGAATTTATTTTTCTATTGTTTTGTTAGTCCATATGGTAAAATACCTCCAACAATATAATTTACAATATCAACATACCAAGGTATTTCCCATCCTTTTACAGTATAATGTTGTTCATCTGGAAAAGTTTCATTAATTTCTTTTTCCAAGTGAAATATTTCTTCCTATTCTAGCCTTGATAGATGATCAACAATTTGATTATAAGTCACTTTCCTATCAACTACTATAAAATCAAACTCTTGCATTAGAAGTACCCATCAAATTAATCTTAATTTTGCTTCCATCTTTTACATCAAATATTTAGTATTCAAATGGTCAGTATGCACAACACTTTTAACTTCAATCAGAAATGACCTAAACTTATCAAAAGCATACACAATGGCTAATAACTCTCTTTCAGTAGCAGTGTAGTTAATCTGAGTATCATTAAGAGTCTTACTAACATAGTATATCACTTTAAAAATATTATCATATATCTGCCCTAAAACAACTCCAATTGCATAATCACTAGCATCACACATTAATTCAAAAAGTTTCTCCCAATCATGTGAAATAATTATAGGTGAGAGGGAGATAAGTGAAAGATTTCTTCTTCCTACATTTCCTAAGGGAGGCTACAAGAGATTTGCTTTGAGAAAGAGTTTCAAATAAGTGTTTTTTTGTTTTTTTGTTATTGTAAAAACTTCATTTTATATGTGAAATTTGTGTTTTGCTGTATCTTTCTCATGAAGTTTGAGTAGTTTCCTTTATCTTTCTCCTTACTCTGAGACATGGTGAAATGAAGAGATAAATTGGATGTGCCAATGTTAAAATTTAAAATAAATTGTGATGTTTTTTCAACTCCACTCTTAATTTACTTTTCGATCTTGCTAATTGAATTGTTAAAATAGTTTGTGAAACATATGATCCGAAAATGGAGTATGAGTTCTACAATAGAGTGACAATCACATTTAAGTCCATGAAGGAGTATTTCGTTCATGGAATTAAGTGCAAATAAATAAGGAAATTTCATTTGTTGGGTGTAGAATTGGAGATTTTAGGGTGAGAGACTAAAAATCCCTAATTAGATCTTTGTGTTTAAAAATTAAAGCTAGAGTTAGCCTTCAGGGGAAGGGAAGTGGGAGCTCTAGAGTGGGAGCCAGTATCCTCCTGCCTAAACCACGGATTTAGGGACTAAACCTGAGATTAGCCAATGATTTTCTATAACACTGCATCAGGGTAGAGAACATTTAAGGACTAAACCTAAGATTAGCCAATGATTTTCTATAACACTGAATCAGAGTAGAGAATTAAACTTGCTCCTATTTGGTACAATACAATTTTAAACCATTTATCTCATCTCATTTCACCAAAAACTCATTGTAGTGGGAAAGATGCTTTTTCATATTAGAAAACTTCATCACATAAACATAGTTTAGTAGTTACTATTTTAAACTCTGCATTTAAATTTTGCTAGTTGTTAATAATTTAGTTTTGATAGTATCTCAAACATTCAAAATTAGTGACAGTAATTTCATTTTATTTCTGTGAATTTCCTAGTTAATTTATCATCTCAAATTTAAACTTTCCTCGTAGGATCGATATTTGGGACTTAAATAGAAAGTCTTATATTACTTGATAATGATATGTATACTTGTGCAGAATCCCAACATTTAGTGTTTAACATTATTATTCATAAAATAAAACATCATGATTTTAGCACCGTTGTAAAGCAGAGTCAACTTTATAAATTTTACACAGCTATATTCACTGGTATCAAGTTTTTAGCGCCGTTGCCGGGGAAGGTAACAGTAAATTAAATAGATTTGGTTAAATTAAGAAATTTAGAGACAAAATACAAAATATCAAAAAATATATAAAATCAAAAATAAAAAAATATAACTATATATTTAAGAGTATTTTTAAGAAATTTTTCTTTGCTTATTATATTTGTTTATGTGAAATGTTGAATCTGAAGGTTTATTACCTTAAGATTCAAAATTAGAACGTACTATAAGAAAAATTTGAAAATAACAAAAAGAAATTAAAAATTTGAACAAAATGGTGAATAACTTAGATAATCAAATAAATGAAAATCGATAAATACTTTTAAAAGATTATGCTAATCCAACAAGAGATGAACTTTACTTAATTATTCAGAATCCCGATGTTGTGCTAGTTCATTTGAGCTTAAAACTGCTATTATCCAAATGGTACAAAATAATCAGTTTGGAGGAACACCTACTGAAGATCCTAACTTACATGTTGCTAGTTTTCTTAAAATTTGTGCTACTTTTAAATATGACAGAGTATTTAATGATGTTGTTAGGCTTAACATTTTTCCTTTTTCATCAAGGGATAAAGCTAAAGCTTGGTTAAATTCATTAGCACTTGGATCTATCAGAACTTGGGGCAATTTATCACAAAAATTTTTGGCTAAATATTTTCCAACCTCAAAAATCGCTAAGCTTAGAAACAATATTACATCTTTTTGTCAGTTTGAAGAGGAATCAATATGTGAAGCCTGGTAAAGATTTAAGGATCTTCTTAGAAAATGACCACTCCACGTTTTACTAGAATGGTTAATAATTCAAACTTTTTATAATGGATTAGTAGGATCACTTAAATTTATTATAGATGCTGTTGTAGGAGGATCACTAATGTCAAAACCTTTTGATGAAGCATACTCTTTAATAGAAGAAATGACTACTAACAATTTTCAGTGGCCCTCTGAACGGGAAAATCCTAAGAGAGT